>OX155963.1:33602914-33762414 GCA_944548615.1 Micropterix aruncella
TGGTGAATAAAACTGTATCGCACTTTGCTAAATCGCTGTCCGTTTATGTGGAGATTGGATTTATTCGTTGTGTCGTGATGATGGAAATCTTTATTCACCGGGACTTATGCTAGGCGTCTAAGAGCGTACCTACATAATATTTTGATAGATGTAAGATGAAGATGGAGCCATGATTCCTGATTCTACGAATAGCGGCTTACAATAACTGCTTGGAGAGACTTTGTATACACTGCATACCGCTCTTTTCTGGAGAGAAAATTCTTTTTGAATTTGGTGTCATTCCCCAAAATAGTATGCCGTTTTTATCAGCATGGAAAATAAATTCAGAATTTTCAAATTCCGTTAAACCATAAATTGGGTTTCTTAACAAATTATTGACAATTATATTTCCTCTCTCTCTTTCCTTCCTCTCTCTCTCTCACAAATTTTGGTGAATAAAACTGTATCGCACTTTGCTAAATCGCTGTCCGTTTATGTGGAGATTGGATTTATTCGTTGTGTCGTGATGATGGAAATCTTTATTCACCGGGACTTATGCTAGGCGTCTAAGAGCGTACCTACATAATATTTTGATAGATGTAAGATGAAGATGGAGCCATGATTCCTGATTCTACGAATAGCGGCTTACAATAACTGCTTGGAGAGACTTTGTATACACTGCATACCGCTCTTTTCTGGAGAGAAAATTCTTTTTGAATTTGGTGTCATTCCCCAAAATAGTATGCCGTTTTTATCAGCATGGAAAATAAATTCAGAATTTTCAAATTCCGTTAAACCATAAATTGGGTTTCTTAACAAATTATTGACAATTATATTTCCTCTCTCTCTTTCCTTCCTCTCTCTCTCTCACAAATTTTGGTGAATAAAACTGTATCGCACTTTGCTAAATCGCTGTCCGTTTATGTGGAGATTGGATTTATTCCTTGTGTCGTGATGATGGAAATCTTTATTCACCGGGACTTATGCTAGGCGTCTAAGAGCGTACCTACATAATATTTTGATAGATGTAAGATGAAGATGGAGCCATGATTCCTGATTCTACGAATAGCGGCTTACAATAACTTCTTGGAGAGACTTTGTATACACTGCATACCGCTCTTTTCTGGAGAGAAAATTCTTTTTGAATTTGGTGTCATTCCCCAAAATAGTATGCCGTTTTTAGGGACACACGGACATTGGAAATACACAAAATATGCGGATTTAGCGGCTTCAAGACCGCATGCATTTTTTAAATAGTTTTAATGGCAAATATGGCACTGCATTCTTTTACTGGATAATTTAAGTGTTTGATGTGGTTATTCTACATCTAATATTAAAAAATGGCTTCTTGACGAAATAGGTCGTTCAAGGACAGAGAACGAACTTCCGCAAGTCATATCTTAAATATATATATATATATCTGCATTACTTTACTATTATAGTATATAATATGATATAAGATATTAAACAAAATGTACTATATTGTAATATAATGCAAAAGAATAATACTACAATATATTTAGATCGTTATATTTATATATTTGTGTATGTATGTATATGTCTGTGTGTATGTGTATATGTATCTATATGAGTACCTACGTCAGTTAAGCTTCTCCACCTAAGTCAGAAAATAAGTCGTATGCCCAGATACAGGCTATATTTGGCCTAGTTGGATATGCGCTGAGCATGGTCATATGAATGTGGGCCGTTTCTTCGAACCATTACTTGGTATGACCATTTTTATGTGTTTTATAATTATGTTTGAAACAAATAAATAAATGAATAATTTATTAATTGATATGATTATTCCACTGGCCCACTTTTAAATTTAAAAAAAAAACAAAGTATTAACAATGTATTTTATTTTAAGAAATGCTTGTGGTATTATTGAGACGCCTAATTATTTAATTTGTAATCCTATAAACTTAATATTAATTTATGATGAGCAAGATTGAGGGAAAGAGACGCGCTAGAAGAAGAGGAAAGTCGTGACTGAGGAACATCAAAGAATGGACTGAAATAGCCGGCGTAGAAGACCTATTTCGCTTGGCACAGAATCGAAACGCATACGGAGAGCTGACGGCCAACCTCCAATAGTGGAGAGGCACCGAAAGAAGAAGAAGCAATCCCAACAATTATTTTAAAAGTAAAAATCATACATTTATAATCCTCTTTAAAAACATCTGCGAGATTGGGTTTAGCTATTTTTACTATCGATATAGTGTACACTCATAATCCTACTAATATTATAAACGCGAAAGTTTGTATGTATGTATGGATGTTTGTTACTCTTTCATGAAAGGGTTTCATTTTATGAGGATTTTGATGAAACTTTACAATAATATAGCTTACACATCAGAATAACACATAGGCTATAATTTATAAAGATATAGTGTGAATTATCTAAAATATAACGATAACTGTCAAGTAAGTAGGGAAAAAATCTAAGAAATTGACATTTGAAATTTAAATTCTATCCTACTATCCTACTAATATTATAAACGCGAAAGTTGGTATGTATGTATGGATGTTTGTTACTCTTTCACGCAAAAACTACTGAATGGATTTTGATGAAACTTTACAATAATATAGCTTACACATCAGAATAACACATAGGCTATAATTTATATAGCTTATTATTTATAATTTTTTATAAATATAATTTATTAAGATATATGGTTATCTATCATCTTTATCACAATTTTTCATCACCACGCGGGTGAAACCGCTGGGCGCAGCTAGTAATAAACAATTTTTAAAAATCTTCCGAAACTAAATCGACTTTTTTAAACGTATCATTAAGCTATAAACTTAAAACGAATATATGAAATAATAAAGTGCCATTTATACACTACCACTAACAACAATGGCATAAATTCGGCATTAAAAAGACAGATTGCTTTTTTTTTTCGTTGCGATCACTTAAATGATCTCAGTAAAAAAATGTGCAGTGCCATATTCGCTATTAGAAATATAAGAAATTTATGCGGTTTTGAAGCCGCTAAATCTGTTTATTTTGCATATTTCCACTCCCTCATAACGTATGGCCTTCTGTTTTGGGGAATGGCAACAAACTCAAAAAGAATTTTTCTCCTCCAGAAAAGAGCGGTACGCAGTTTATATAGAGTCTCTCCAAGAAGTTCTTGTAAGCCGCTGTTCGTAGAATCAGGAATCATGACTCTATTTTCTTCCTACATCTACCAAAATATTATGTACGCTCGTAGACACCTAGCAGAAGTTCCGGTGAATAGTGATTTTCATCATCACGATACGAGGAATAAATCCAATCTCCAATAAACCGAGAGCGACTTAGCAAAGTGCGATACAGTTTCATACACCAAAATTTGTCCTTCTATAATAAGATTCCAGAGAAAATGAAAAGCCTTGGAGAGGACCAATTTAAAAAGATAATTATAAATAATTTGGTAAGAAACCCAATTTATGGTATAAGGGAGTTTGAAAATTCCAAGTTTATTTTCCATGTTGATAATTAGCAAAATTTGTAAAATTTTAAACATATAGGAATCATGATAGCTGACATTCTAATTCTCTTATAATTTAGTATACATCTATTTATGATTAAAAAATACGAAGGCATATTGCTGGATGGTCAATAAAATTATTTATCTTTGATTATTCTACATAGAATTTGCATTTCTATTTTAATATATTAATCTCTCTTACTATTTAATGACATTAGTATATTTTGATTATTTGTAAGTAGGTAATATTGAATATAATATTACAGCCATGACAACTATCATTATAGTTATGTTTTTAATAATTAAATTTTAAGCATTTAATTTTGTGACGCATCCAAGTGTAGGAATGCTTATCTACTGGAGTAGTTGATTGTATTGTATTGTATTGTATTTATTTCTTGATTATAATTTCGTTAATAATTATTATTTTTTAATTTATTTAAGTAAATATCACGTTTCCATGAATTAATTATGTTCATGGCATTTACTTCACAGTTCAGCTAGACTAGCAGTTTGCACCACTATTTGAAAAATGTATTTAATATGATTAATTGATTGTTAATATTATTTAAGGACAAATAAAAAATAACAGTTCTTCTTCGACACAGGCTGCCGGATTGTCGTACCCCTTAATGCAAAGTTGTTTGTTGCCCCAGAAAAAACTGTTGTTTTTTTCTGGGGTAAAAAAATAAATGTTGTCATCCAGAAATAGTATTTGACGAGTGTGCGACGTGGCGCCCACGCCGCTTATCATATCTGAGGTCAAAATAGTGTTCAACTCACGGTGACCCCCCGATAAGAGAACTGCCCCGTCTAAACTTAGCTGACTCTCGAACCCTCTCCATTTTTATGTCTCACTCTCTTTTTGCGCGCGATAACGAATGTCTCTTGACAGACGCTAGTACTGTCGTCGTAAATGAAAACACAGTAACTTGAAAAAAGACGTTTTGAGAAAAACGCGGTCAAAGTTCAGTTATTAAATATTTGTTTTCATGAACAGAGTAATCAATATAGATTATTTCTTTTAATCTTTAATGTTAAAAAATAGTTAGAACTTCAATTCTGTATAAAAATATATATTATGTAAATTATAATTGTTTAATTAATTAAATTAGATATTGTGTTTTAAATTAGGAAAATAATTTGATAAATTTTATATTTTTAAGCTAAACACCGTAACTGAATGGTTACTGTGTTATAGGTTAATTTTACCCATTACTGTGTTCTAACCATGTAAAATAAATATATATTTTTAAAATAAATAAAAAACTGCAGGCACCTTAAACACAGTAATTGAGATACTGTGATTAATTCGTGTATTACCTATTAACTTTACCAAAATTTTACCTAAAACCAAAGTATCTGAAGAAGCCGTGTTGTAACCAAACAAAAATATTTCTTAAATGCTTATGGGTATTAAAAATTATCACAGTAAATAATAGGTTACTGTATTTTAACTTAAAAAACTATAAATACTGTGTTTTTTATTTAAAATATTCTGTTTTTTAATAAATACTTACTGTGTTTTTATCTAAGGTATCTCGGTAACTATCCATCGACAGACAAACCGAAAAAATTGCCTTATAGTACTCCAACTCGTGATTTTAAAGAACCGAACTTGTATAAACACAGTAAATAAAGTTACTGTGTTTTCATTTACGACGGCAGTGTTACTGCAACCATGTACAAAAAATGACCAACATTTGGCGGGAAAATACACTTATTCGTACAATTAAAATGAATCTCCTACAAAGTATTTAATGATGCACACACTTCTCCTAGCGAATCCTCCATAGTGGAAAACACTTCTGGAATGGTGTTTAACTTCTCTCGATTCGAATGGGTCCGTTTCAGCGGCATTTTCAACTTAGGGGATTAGCCAAAAATCACACGGATGGGTCACAGTATAGGCAGTAAGAATCCCGATTAGCGACTGGATAGCCGGAAATGCAAGATCCTGCATGACCAAAGTCCACAATTTGTCGGTGACATTGTCGGTCTTTTGAGGGCCTATACGGATACGCGGTTCTTCGTCCGCTGGTGTGTGGCAGGTGGCCATTCTAAAACGGTCGTTCCACTCCTTTATCGGCGGATAAAAATATCCGTCCACCCAAACCGCCAAATATGTCAATATCGCTGTTAAAAGTAACGAAAACATCCTATTCCCGTACATAATTGGCCGTATTCGCTTTCTTTTTGTTTATTTGCGCTATTTTCGTTTCTTGATTACGCATAAAGTAGAGCACATATAAGACATTAACGTTTATAAACATACTTTCCTTCACAAACTTTTCATCTCATATTGGTTCTTGCTTGGGGACTTGTTTACGCTTAATCACGAATTGAAAACATCCCAAAACGCTTAATTTTTACACATTTCTTTATAAATGGAAATAAGGCCAATTATGTACCTATCGAATTATGGTCTCGCAACAAAGCGAAATTTAGTTCACAGCGATAAGTTCACGGCGATAAATATGTACACAAATAAGGTGTTTTCACAGACTTTGTCGGAGAACATTCGACCATTTTGAGAACGCAGCGTAAGGTGCTTATGGCGTCGTCCTCGGAAGCTGGTTGGATGTTGTGAATTGTTTCCACTTTGGTACTGCCAAGCTTTCAGTAGAATTTAAAACAGATTCTAATATCTTTCTTTTCTCGGCAATCCGACGGACGTTCACTAACACTTCCTCGCTCATTTAGATGAATAAGGAAGTTAGATGAGACGTCTCATTAAGATGAGACGCTTTCAGCGTCTTATTTAGAGCGTATCATTTAGATGAGACGCTTTCAGCGGCCGTGAAAAATCACGCTGGCGTATGTCCTACTAGACATCTCCATGCACCGAAAGTACCTACTTCTCGGTCTTCATTATATTTTGTTTACGGCAAAAAAAACTTACGTACTTTTTGAACAGACACGTATTATTTTACAGTGATTTATTTTATTTATTTGTTTATTCACGTTACAAAGTGTATACTATATTTTTAAGCTATTGCATAGCTTTTATCGCGGGCCTAGGCCAGCGCGGCGACCGAATGAAGAAATTTCTTAACGAAAATTAATGATTTTAAACTGATAATTACGTCTAAACCAGTACTGCTTACGATTCGAAAAAAATATATGTTAAACAAGAACATTTTCCTAATATTCTTAGATTTGAATATTTTAGATTTTATTTATATTACATAGTGTAATTAATTTGTGAAATTAGGTCTAACCGAACACAAAAACGACTACTACGCAAATACTATCTGGCGTATTATTATGAAACCTGCACCATTTTAAAGATAATTTAATTATCTATCTTTTTATTTACGTTTTTTTTCGAATAATCCGGTTTTTTTGCTTTATCGAATAAAAAATTCGTGCGCGGCGCTCTATCGGAAGATGTTAAAATTATTCCGAATCATTTGCTTCCGCAGCCGCAAAAGATTCGGAATAATTTCAACGTTTTACGATAGAGCGCAGTTATCTGATATCAGAAAAAATAAAATAAATAAATAATTATAATTGCATAAGTTGTTAAAAATGCTATGCAATAGCTTTACCGCGGCAGTCCCCGAGTGCCACACGTATTTATTTTTTTTTAGCATTAGGCAGTACTTGAGTATACGAATCTGAGCCTACCTTCAGTACAAACATTCAATCCTTAGGTCCCAGTATTTTTTTATATCTAACCTTGCTAGCTACAGCTGTACAAGCCTAGTTTTCCTTTCTGCGGAAGAATCAATTACTAACAAAGAAACTAGTAGTATCTAATAAAGAAAAATAAAGCTTATTACACACACATCTAATCAGATACATAAATACTGACCGTCACTTGGCGTTCGGCCGTTTGGGTATATTCGGATCCGCGCGTGTTGCCCCGTTTCCTTCTGTCTGTGGGGAGGAATCTTTCTAGACGCCAAGGGAATTTCTCTAACAGAGACATTACATAAACTAAGCACGTGTTCAAAAATCAAGTTAGGATGCGTTCCAAAATCATATGAACAATCGAAAGTACGACGCACCCTGAAAGCAAGGCGCCATTTTCAACATAAAAATTTGGTGCCCCCTTTATTACTATTTATTAGTATTTATTTTTTTATATATACATAAAGATTGGATATTTATAAATGATGACAATTGTTCCGAGAATAACGTTATCGCCGTCTGTTGTAAAATTATGAAGAACGCGCGCACACTTGTCGCCTTCCGCCGCAGTGAGGGTCAACTTCCAAACTCTCAGCAAATACAGGCCAGATAAGTCTTTCTTCTGCTCTTATCTCACGGACGCTCTCGGGTCTTGCAAAAGTATATTCAATGTATGTTTTGGCGTCGATCTTACTCGCATTCCCTCTATGACACAATATTTAGGAAGCTGACGAATGTGACGTCTACTTCGGTCAACCTGGTTTTTTCCATAGTCGAAAAGTGCTCAAAAGCTTTCGTGCATCCGCTTTCAAAAAGTCGATATACTGTCCGATAGTGTGTCGATAGTGAGATATCCTCAATATTCAAATTGAAATATTGTCAATTCTCTGTAATATAGACATTGAAGGGCTTTGTAGGTCTCCCACTGCTGACCTTTAATCCTTCGCGAGATGCCTGCCTTTGACCGTCATTCTCCCGTTGTTCAGGTTTGTCCGTCTCCAGTGATAGTTTTAAAAAGCGGTGCCAAAAGAAAACATTCATTGTTTATTATATACAACTAGGGTTGTCGACTACAGCGGGCGAGCCCGTCACCTCAGGAAGTTTTAAAGATTAGTCGTTCTATCTCCCTGGAGTGAGCGCAGAAGACTTGGACAAAACAGTCCACCGTCTAGCTCCGCCACAAACCCGTAAGAGGCCAACGCCTTAACCGCGAGATAGCCAGGAGTGTTACCCGGCGGGCTTACCCTCACGCCCTTACTCCCAATTATGACCAGATTACTCCAGTCTCTCGATTGGTTACGAGTCGAGGTCGCTCGCGCGGTCCTCTCCCTTACGAAGCGGTGAAACGGTGTATACCGAATCTATCGCAGACCACAGCATCCTTTGCCCGGCTGTTCACCCAGGATCGGATAGCCGATGGTCGTTTCAAGAGCAGTCGCCGTAAGGTCCGCAACCACCCCCGCTCTATAGGAAACAGTACTGCTTCCAGACTCCCCCGACTGTTAGTCAGAGTGCACAGTCGATTGGCTTACGCCGCACGGTGCGCAGACCGCCCAGGAGCGCCAGAAGGTTGATTCCCAGGGGAAACTAACCATAAGGCCAGAGTCCTACCTAGGGCTCGCACTTCATGCGTGGAGGCCGTCGGATAGGTGTTGGCCCTTGAGTGTGACCAGCCCTGAACAGAATGGGTCTTCGTAGCCAACTCACCAAGGGCCATTAACTCCCTGTTTATTATATACAATGGGAAGGGATTGCAATTGTACAGGGTGAGGCAAATAAAAGTGGCTCGGACGATAAGAGTGGATACCATTGGACGTGAATGATGACCGGGACCAAAGATGACTTACTTAACAGGGCCCAATAGTGCCAAGAGATGAATGGTGGTCGTTTTCAACATATATAGGTAGCTTAGCGAACTAGTATTTCCTTTTATTTGCTGTGTTTCTTTGAAACCTGGAACTCTGTTCTCCGGGGCCTTCTTCTCATGACATATTAAATAGTTGAATATTTCGCTAAGGTTTTTACCTTACCGAAAGATGGTGCAGTGGAATTTTTACGCCGTTGTAAATTACAACGCCGCCGAAGAGAGAGAATGTGTGGGTTTCTAAGATGACGTTATCGTGAGCCATCGAAGACGGCTTCGATACGTCTGGTCATTTTTTTATAGAATATATAAACCTATTAAACATATTAAAAAAATAGAAACCTAATAAATATTTTGTAGCCGCTATATTTTGTTAATGATGCTCTCGCGATGGATTGCGTTTTCGATGGATTAATACTATTCTATCAGCTTTGGCTCATCTTGCGATGCGGTTTAGGTTGCCAATCGTAATCCACGGAAGCTGCATCTTGAGGTAGTAAACTGTTCGATTATATGTGAAAATTTCCCATTTTCCATATGATTTCATACGGAAGGCGCGGGACTGGAGCTTCGATTTGAGTAGCTCCTCGCATGTGTAGATGGCCAGGCGTTTAGCATGCGTATTTTGATCTCTCCCGTCAAGTGGTGTCTGTAAATTGCGATTCTAGCGATACTTGACACGCGGGAACGACTCGCATGCAGCTACCGATTCTCATGCAGTTAAGCCATTAAGACCCGCTCGTTATCTCTGGTCGGTTCAACTTACGGTTCAGCTCCTATCCAGTAGCCTCCGCGAACAGAATCGAACCCGGAATGGACTGTTTCCAAGGCAGCGGCAGGTGGATCAGTTCCTCTCGATGATGGCCTTCGGGCGCTGCTGGGCGGTTGGCGCACCGTGCGGCATCAGATAATCGACTGTGCTTTTCGGAGAATAACCGGAGAGTATGGAAACGATCTTATACGTTTCTAAGCGATGTTGACCTGATGTCAGCCACTCTGGAAACGACCCGTTGGCTACCCGATTTCGAGTGAACAGACGGGCAAAGGACGCAATGGTCCATTAGGTAGAAGCTGCTGCGCAAGCGACTTGGGACCCGTAACCAGACGGAGGGAGGAAGAAATCCGGCGCGCTGCGACCGGCCCGCTGAGTTCTCTCTTCAGTTCTCGCGGTAAGCCTTGCTCTTTGACAGGCACGTTGGCGTAGGTTAATCATGTTGGCAGACGGTGGACTGTTTCGTCCTAAAGTGTCTACGTTCAGTGCAGGTTGAAAGAACGATCAATGTCAAGATGCTGATAGGCCACCCTTTCTATAATCTGGCCGAATTTGAGAACCATGATTTTTCAAATATTGAGCCCATTTAAATTACTTAAAAAGTAGAGCCTTATTGTCTGATTATTTTATATGGTCTTATATCTGTACTTTTAGTTTAAAATGCATAACGTAGATTTAATTTGATTATTTAACATTTTACTGACAATTTGAATATTACGATGAATAATTTTACTACGTATCTTTTCGAATTACTAACTACTTCAAATATTAGGCTTCTATTTTGATTATTTATATTTATCGTTTGACAATCTAGTAGTTAAATCTTGACTACCTATGTATGTTCAGTGAAGAGTAGTAACGAGACTAACTACCTAACCCAATTATTTTGACAAGAGTGGTCTTTAGCCGTCAATTGGACACGACGAAAATGTAAAATGTAAATGTAAATGTCGTTATACCTTCCTTGGGTGATGGTTTTGCCCGTTGTAAGTGACAACTTTCCAGTACTCGCAGGTATTTAGAATCGCTTTGTCATACTGAATGTCATGGGGTACCGTAACTGTCAAAATATCAAGTAAGCAGTTGTCGAAATGTCCAATACGTACTCGCATAGGTAGCGATGTCAATAGGCGAATAGGTAATCGCGTGACCGGGCGGGGAGGGCATTGCAGCGCGCGGGGGGTGGGGGGGGGGGGGGGCAAGGTCGCTTGTCGGCTGCAGCAGCAGGTCGCGGGTCGCGCAAGCGCCTCCTTCCGCCTTCCGCCCGGCGAAGCGACGCCAATCAATCTTTCCCTTCCGCATGCAAGCGGCCGCATCGCCGACGCCCGACCTTGGCCGACCTCCCTCCCTCGGCGGCTATGGTTATGCTCTGTTTATACCACAGGTGGCCACTTCCTAGTCTTTTATATATTTTATCTCGACGACTTGTCGAGCCACAGAAGCGCGATTTTTTTCCCCGGCCAACCAAAGGTTAGGGAAGTATTGTGAACGCGCTATTTTTTTGACATGAAGGAAATATCCAATTTGACCCCCCCGAGATGATGAAGATAATTTTCAGAATGAAGTCTGTCGGTGTGTGTGTGTATTCCTCCACGATAGCGCCCAAACGCGGGCATCATTTGACATCATTCACTTAAAATCGGTTCACCAGAGGGCGCGCTACTCCATACTTCAATCTCGAAATATTAGATTTAGAGACTTAAAATTCGGTACACAATGCCGTCGTTAAGCCAAAACCACAGTGTAAAATTTTGTTTGAAATATCTCTTTTACAAGCGACACAAATAATTTTTAAGTTCCGCTATATACAAGAAAATACAACATCATATCGGAAAATATACATTTTAAAACCACGGAAAATACTACAAATATACTACGAATTGGCACGCAGGGGAGGTGGGTTGGCGCACGCGAGGGCTTGTTTAGTTGCCGGAAAAGTCTTGGGGTGACACAGCAGATTTTTTTCCTATACTCGTAGTAACGAACTCGGAAAGAAGAATATACGAGGGTATAACTGAAGAGTTTACAACCTCGAGGCATATTTCCCGTGTATTACGACGACTTTCATTGCCCCTTTCCTTAATTTTCTACTGTACTTAATTTCTTTTCTTTCGGCTAACTTTTATTTATTTATTTATTTTACAGCGGAAACATACAGCTCTTCATTAATTATTAGTAATTATTCTAATACAGTGTTTCGCTGGCCGAATAATTGTTTCCTACATTATTTTCTTATACGGTAAATCAAAAGTTGCATTGCACTAAATTAAATTAAATTACAATCGAACTATTGCAAGGATAAGAAAGGAGAGGGATGGGACATATGTACGATAGGATATATGTAGGTATACAAATTATACTCTTTGCTATTCTCATTTTCGCTCTGAGTGTTTTGAAACAATGTGTATACTCACTATAGTACTCGCATATACTCACTTCCTAGACGCCTGGTGAGCTAAGGACAGCGTCGCCGAATTTAGGTTGATTCAAGTAAAAAATTTCGATATCTTCGAATCGACTATTGTACGTGGTCATCAAGCGGTGCATAACAGAGTTTTGGGCGTAACTAGTGTTCACACGAGGGATTTCGAACGTACGAGGAGAGCGAACCCTTCGTGGAGGAACCAACAATGACAGTTTCTTTACCAAATGATTTACCTTTCTTTACCAGATTCTTTACCAAATTTTCATTCATTTATATTTTATATATATACTCAGCAAGGCTGTTCGTAGCTCACTTGGTAACTAGGAAGTAGGTATAATATACATATAGGAAGTAGGTATAATACGCAAAACAATAAACTATAATATAAATCTATATTCCATCCCTTTTCTTTCTATCCTATCCCTTATTATTCTTGCTAGCAATTATCGTATTTTCGACCAAAATTTAATGTAGCTCGATAGTGGTTGCATTTAATTCAATTAATTTTGAAATTTTTTCGTATGACGAATTACTGAAACTATTGTAGGAAACAATTAGTCGGCCAGTGAAACATTGTACAATGTATATGTATACATATATTGTACAATGTATTGTATATGTGTGTGTGCGTGCGTGCGTGCGTGCGTTCCGTGCGTCTGTCTGTCTGTTTGTCTGTCTGTCTGGCTGTGTGTATGTGTGTCTGACGCGCGGTTTTTAAACGCGCGTCAGATTTTTGTCATCTGAATCTAGCCTTATGCGGTTTGTGTATTGCAGCGAGAGTTCGATGTTCGTGTCGCGGTCGCGGTGGATCCTGAAGACGTGCGGCACGACGACGCCGCTGCTGTGCCTGGCGGGCGCACTGGAGCTGGCGGGCGCGCCGCACTCGCCGCACTCGCCGCGCGCGCCGCCCGCGCTCGCCGCCACCGCCGTCGACCGCGTCTTCTACTCGCGCCGCGAGTTCGCCAAACCCGACCGACAGAGGCCGCCGCATCTCAACTTCGAAGCAGAGGTACGTACGCAAAACCACCGCAGCCGTTGCGGCGATAGCTTCTTCACTTTCGCGCTGTGATTGTTTTTAAAGGAATCTCGATATTTTCGGGAAGATTCTAAGCGAGAATGAAAAATTATTATCGATTAAATGTTCTACAGGAGGAAAATTTAAAAAGATATGATAACATCGTCCACGAAGTTTTTGCAATGTCGCGTGATCCTCTTCGTGCGCCGCTTGTGTCCCGTTCGTTTGTTACTCCTGAAAGATCTACTCGTTTCGTGTCCGTAGAATATGTTTTTTTTAATAACATAGTCGTCTCCGAATTTAGAGCAAAATTAAAGTGTTTGCGATTCATTCTAATTTCGTGTCCTATCATTCCCCCCCCCCCCCCCCAATGTGTCGATAGCCGACGCGGTAGCGAGAGCGTAAGCGGCTCCAGCAAAGGAGCAGTTCATTTGCCCGCTTTGTCTCCGCGACATTTGTCGACTGAGTGAAAACTCAGTCGACATCCCTGTCGGGCGCTTGCGGGTTTTAGCAGCTGCTATGCTCTCCTGGTATTGAGCTTCGACCAGTTTCCGATAAACTTTTGAATATTCCAATTTTAAATGAACGATATTATTATGTCGAAGTGTCGATTCGTTGTATTCATGTTGTATTGCAGATTTTTCACACCGACATTAAAAAAAAATCGAATCTAAAGAGAAGCTCAAAACGCCTTTTCGATCCCACTCCATGTCACTTCTTTTGATACTGGCTCTCACCGTTCACGCAGCACTGCTATATAGAACCAGCTTCCTTCCACTATTAAAAACGCCACATCGTTAAATGGATTCTGAATGTTCTTGAAAAGCATTACATTTCTGTTGAGACGTCGTAATTTTACCTCCCCTTTTCTCTGTTTTCCTAACCCTTCTTTAGCCCCTCTCCTTCTTCTCCATTTTGCGTATTCTTTCACATCTCGTAAACGATTGTCTGGAAGAAATTGAATTTAGACAAGTCTGCTATTTTTATGTCTTTTGGATTGTTTCATTCATTTCTAAATAGTTTCTTCATTCATATATTTGTTTATATAAATGTTTGTTTCATTGATTCAAAAACAAAAGTAAAAATAAATAATTTAGCTTTTATTCCGGCCAGCGACGAGCTTTTCCAAAGCGAATTAAAAGATCTCGTAGCATCGTAGCAACCCTTCCCTAGCGAGGTGAACAATATCCTAGGTATAGGTACGTAACGTGCTGGCGGATGGATTTGCCGTCCATTTTTGGACCGATATAGAAACGGTCGTATGCGAGATGACGTCGGATCTCTATCACTTCCGCATTTCACGTTCGAATATCGAATGAGAAGCGATAGAGAAATACGTCATCGCGAGGTCATCTCGTAGACAATCTCTATCGATCGATCGCCCCTTAGACGGGGGATCGGAGATGACGTCATATATCTATCGCTTTCGCTTTTGACGCTTTTCGCTATCGATTTAAAAGTCATTTACTATACTTTCTACGAAGCGTAGCCGCTCCGCGCAAAGTTTATTACTTTTGGCATCCTCGCGATTTATTTATTTATTTATTTTATTTTCGGGAAACATACAGCGCTTCATTAATTATTACTAATTATTCTATTACAGTGTTTTGCTGGCCGATTAATTGTTTTCTACATTATTTTCTTATACGGTAAATCAAAAGCTGCATTGCACTAAATTAAATTAAATTACAATTGAACTATTGCAAGGTTAGGAAAGGAGAGGGATGGGATATATGTAGGATAGGATATAGGTATTCAAATTATACTCTTTGTAACTCTCACTATGTAATCACTTCCTAGACGCCTAGTGAGCTAAGGACAGCCTCGCTGAATTTAGGTTGATTCGAGTAAAAAATGTCGATATCTTCGAATCGACTATTGTATGTGGTCATCGAGCGGTGCATAACGGAGTTTTGGGCGTAGCTAGTGTTCACACGAGGGATTTCGAACGTACGAGGAGAGCGAACCTTTCGTGGCGAAACCAACAACGACAGTTTCTTTACCAAATGAGGGCTATCAATTTTATTATGAATCAGCCGCCGTGCGGCGGTCTTCCAGTGAACATATACTGAAATAGTTCAGCCTGCTCTCGTAGGTTCCGAGTCCCGAGTGCTCACGATAGTCCAGGTATCTAGTAAAACGTCTTTGGACGCCCTCCACCCTATTTTTATGCACGCCATATTGCGGATTCCAAATCTGCGATGCGAATCGTGACGATGACGTTTTTCGCTCGCGCAGGTCGAATTGCTGGCCACGTACTTCGGGGAGGGGTCGGCGTACGTGCTCGGGCCCGAGAAGGACTGCTGGTACCTCTACACGTCGCTGCCGCTGGAGGGCACGGTGGGCGCGCTCATGAAGCGGGACCAGCGCGACAAGCTGCTGTCGCGCCTGTCGCGGCTGCGGCGCGCCGGCGGCGCCGCGCTGCCGGACGCGCCGCGCGACTCCGACCAGACCATCGAGATCCTCATGTCCGACCTCGCCCCCGAGGTCATGGACATCTTCACCAAGAAGGTCGCCGGCGACGGCGCGCACGCCACCAGGGTAACCGACCCTATTACTCTCCGATTCTCTGCGTTCGCGAATGCCCCGATATGATGACTTTTCCCTTTCAGATGTCCGGGATCGACAAGCTCATTCCGGGGATGGTGATAGACGACTTCCTCTTCGACCCCTGCGGCTACTCCATGAACGGGGTTATGGAAAATGTAAGCTTTCTCTGCCTTTTGCCTTCGCACGGTGAACGCAGCCTTTTCCCAATACTTAACCTTATTCTGTTCTCGTTCTTGCATTCCTGTATCAGAAGAAAGCCGATTCGTCCGAGGTAAGATCATTTTTTAAGTGCCGGGACTTCTTCGATAGCGTTTTATTCGGCCGTTCGTTTAGTATCGTCTTGAAAAAAAACTATAAGCGGCGTCGCATGCTGCCGCATTTGCGAGTACTTTCGCGAAACATTCAATCGCGTATATCGTATTGAAATTGCACTCTCCACCTCATCTTCGACAAAATCCATAATCGATCCAGGCTCGTCGGATGCCACCTGAATTTTCCGAGCCCATTTACGTTGCATATATTCACTGTGCTGCGTACGGTTTGGGTACTGACCCGGCGTTTTCGGAGTCATTTTCTTTGCGCTCTTCGCATGCGTGACCGATTTTTATAATTCTGGTTGTACTTTGCCCTCCTATATCGCAACATTTTAATAAAATCGAGAAAATTTCAAAAAATAACGAATTTTGTATAGTATAATTTTGAGTTTTTGAGATACGCACTCGGAGACCAGGATGAGTCGTAACACATACACTGGTCTTCGAAAAGAAAATCGGTTTAGTGGGATCGGTAATTAGTCTCCGACGTGTGATCCCATTCATGGACGCGGGTCGAATCTGGAAAGTCGGAAATCGCGGGTTTACTTTACGCGCGCGTAGTATGCGACGTCCGGCTGCCGCGAATGCCGGAGCGGTATCGGCCCAAACTTTTAGGATTAGAAATTACGGAGCTGTTTTTAACCGCGCCAACCGCGGTTGCGGGCCCGCGGCCTCCGTACAATGCATGAATGTACTACCTTGATCAAAAAGTATCAGGAATTTATTTAAGAAATCGAAAATACAAGGTTATTCATCAAAATTGATATTGTCCCCTTTAAAGTACTCCCCATCGACTGCATCGCACTTAAGCCAGCGCTTGATCCAATCCTCGAAATATGTCTGGCTCTCGATTTTCGGTATGGCCTTCAGAGGGGTCAGCGATTTTTTCATGACCTCATATCGGGTGCTGTAACGCGTTCCACGGAGCGGTTTCTTGAGTCGACCAAATAGGAAAAAGTCGCAGGGAGCCAAACCAGACGAATTCGGTGGCTGTTGGATGGTATTTGTGTTGATTTTGGCGAAAAAGTCACGGATATTGATCGCATTCTGCGACGGTGCGTTATCGTGGTGCAAAATCTACGAGTTCTTTGCCCACAAATCCGGTCTTTTTTTGCGAATTGCTTCATGCAAACATCTCATAGCGCCCAAATAATACTCCTTGTTGACGGTCTGGCCATCTGGAAGGAATTCATGATACAAAACACCTTTGTAATTCATGAAAACTGTTAGCATCGCTTTCTTTTTCGACTGAAAAGGACGTGGTTTTTTCGGTCGCGGTTCATTCGGTGCACGCCATTCACTCGCTTGATGTCTGGATTGCATGTCATACTCATAAACCCATGTCTCGTCTCCAGTAATGATCCGTTTGATGAATATTAGGTCAGATTCAGCCTTGGAAATCATGTCTTTTGCGACGTCAACGCGGTCCCTTTTTTGCATGAAATTCAGGTCTTTCGGCACCAGCTTTGCAGCGACACGTCTGAGGCCCAAATCATTAACCACAATGTCTTGTGCGGATCCATATGCGATGCTTAACTCCTCTGCCATCTCTGTGATGGACAATTTGCGGTTTTCATTCAACATTTCTTTCAATTTTTCGACTTTTCCTCAATTTTAGATCGTCATTTTCGACGGACGTCAGTTCTGACGCGTTCGTGCCACACATAAACGTTTGTTTTCGATAGTGTATTGCTGCCGAAATACCTTTTCTACATTTCCACAGTCTTCGCACCGTTGAATCCGATTTTCCAACAAAATTTAATGCAAACTCGTTGCTTAAAAGTTAATTCCATTTTTAAAATCGTAAAAAATCGCCGACACACCAAAAGGCAGATGCACTATATACGCCATAACTTTTACGAATGTCAAGCTATCGAGCTGAAAATATTACCAGATGTCACGAACAGACGTGCCAACTTAACAAAAAAAGAGAATTGAAATCGGGACACTAGGAGCGCCAGACGGTGGTAATTCCTGATACTTTTTGATCAAGGTGGTATGTAATTGAGTCGCATATTTCACGACGCGTTAAATCGCGGCGATCGCAGCGTCTGCAGGCTACTAGTAAAACCGCGCGGGGCGAGGCCGCGGGCCCGAAACCGCGGCAGGCGCGGGTGAAAACCGCTCCGCGAGTTCTATGCCTTATCCTTCCGCTTTAAAACGAGATCGAGGCGGGCGGCTATATGTCAGTTTTTAGCCGAAATGAGTTAACTTTGTTCGAAACGAGTTCGGAGGAGGTCGGCTAACGGCGGGCGTTCGTCGCGTTGCAGGGCTACTACATGACGATCCACGTGACGCCGGAGCGCGGCTGCTCGTACGTGTCGTTCGAGAGCAACGCGCCGCCGTCGGCGGCGGGCGGCCGCGCCGGCGACCGTGCGGCCGGCTACGCGGCGCTGGTCGCGCGCGTCGTGGCCGCCTTCCGCCCGACCAAGTTCGTGCTCACCGTCTTCCGCAGCGCGGTGAGTGTGGATGTCCGCCCCCCCCCCCCCCCCTATCCCTCGATCGGTCCTAAGCTAACCTCTCGGTCGCGTTGCAGGACGGCCCCGAGGCGGAGGCGTCGGCGGAGGAGGCGTGCGCGGCGGCCTGGAAGAGCGGTGAGTTCGCACGGCGCGAGTGGCAGTTCTGTCGGCTGGCGGGCTACGTACTGCACTACGCGTTGTACTGCAAGTTCCCGAGCTGAGGCGGGGCGGGCGGGCCGCGGCCGCGCCGACGCCCGCGCCGGCACCGCGCCAACTGAGCGACCGCCGCTCGACCGGCCGCCCGCCGACCGCCGACCGACGCCGACCGGCGCCCGACCGGCGCCCGAACGCCCGAGCCCCGAGCCCCGAGCCCGTACCAATAAACCGACGACCTCCGCGTCGCCGCCGATCACCCCGCTCTTTTATTTATTCCTTCTACTGACTCCCGCCAACGGTTTTATATTTTCTCTCTGGACCTTAAAAAGTACCCTATGCATTTGTGCTAATCTAAGATATAGTCTGGCTAAACTCTATTGAGAATTCAATTTCAAGGTCGGACTAAATATGGCTTTCGAGGTTAAGCACAAAAGTTTTAGGGTTATACGGTGTTTTAAAAGTTAAGTTGTACAAACCTAAGAAATAAAAAAAATAATACTTAAAGACTTTTTTGTCGACGATATTTGCGGTCTGGCCTCAGGTGCTAGTATCACCAGGCTGCTAGGTGAGCTGGAGCAGGCCACGTACGACTGTCCATGCGAGAAGCAGTCTTCCGTCGAATCGTTTGCTGCGACCTTCAGCGACTGCTCTTGGGACTTATTGACAGTCATAACAAAGCACAACTTGAGGGGGAACCGTTGTCGTTTCAAAAAGGGTTACACCGATGGTATAAGTGGTATACGAGATATGAACCGCGAGCACGACCGGTGAGCACTGTGGCTTCGATAACGTTCTCGTGGAGAGCCTTCACCCTCAATCTGGTACCATTGCACATGCAGAGTTTGGGCGGTTTAAGGTTACGCAGTAACATCACTGGTGCCCCCGCTTTGATGAGAAGCTTACGGTCAGGAAAACCAGGAGAGTGAAGGGTGTTGAGAAGCTCCAAGGGGTAGTGAACCGCATCATCCATTTTACCGCCGAGTCCACAGGCCTATACTCCATTTCTGCCACTTCAAACGACTTGGTAAAGTGTCATTAATGGCTGCAGCCTTGTTTATGGGTGTCAGAATATCTCGCTCACACAGCGAGTCTACTTGGGTTTGGATTTCTGCTAAACATATGCGATGAACAGGGTGTATTCTAACTCTGGATTCTGCGAGGATCATCACTACTGTGCCTAGCCCTGCAGGGATGGTCATTTTCCTCTTGCACTCGTGGTATTATTCGTTTTTTATTTCGAGTAGGAGTTGGAGATTTTCTCGTCTAAAGCATGACTCTCATGTCATGCAAAGGGTAGCAGCCTTCATCATTCATGTAAGTGCTTACCTTTCTTCATATCGAGACTGCAGCTTGCACGTTTAGCTTGCTGGTACTTTGATTCCGCTGTTCTGTGCAGCTCAGGTTTATAGCTGGTTCTTCGATACCGATCTGTGTATCTCAGATTTGATTTGCTAGTACTTGGATACCGCTGTTCTATGTGTCTCAGGTTTATTATGTTGGTTCTTGGAAACCGCATTGACTAACCTGCGCATATTTTAATGCAGCATTCACGAGTTCGTTTCTTTTTTCCACGTCCGCTCGCGCTGGTGACCAGGCGCATACTACACGTTCTATCGCAGCGCTAGCACAGAATAACTATCTTTACGCAGTGGTGGTATAAGGGCGTTAATGGCAAAGCATATTTAGCGTAACTCTCAGAGTGCTCTCACGTTTTATTTAATTGTAATTAATTTAGAGCCGGATGACGGATGACACGAGTATATGTCGTTGTGATGACACGAGTACGATTAAAAATATTTTAAAATCCGTACGATAGTTTACAAATCGTCTGTGCACCTCACTTTTAATCGACTCAAAATAGTCGCGACTTGCCGAATTGCCAGTTGCCACTGCACAAAGAAAAAGTACCAAAATGGAGGGACAATTCAAATTACTTTTCGACCAAATGAGAATAAAAATGGAAAAACAATCAAATATTATATTCGAAAAAATGCATGTAAAATTAGAACCTTTAATAGAAGAAACAAAATTATAAAAAATAAAATAGAAATGTTACAGAAAAAGGTTGATTATTTAGAGAAGGAAAACAAAAGAAAAAACATTCTACTTTTTGGTTTGGAAGAAAAAGAGAAATCTTCGTCGGAACTGCTCCAGAGAGTACAGGAAACTTTTAAATCCGATCTGAAAATCACCTTGGAAGCATACGATGTATCAAAAATTCACCGTATCGGTCTCAACAAAGAAAATAAAATAAGACCGGTTCTTATTGCTTTGGCAAACAGCTGGAAAAGGAACGAAATACTAAAAGAGAGGAAGAGACTAAAAGACGTATACGTTACCGAAGATTTTCCTAAGGAAATATTAGAAAAAAGAAGACAATTGATACTGAAACTAATAGAAGAACGCGCGAAAGGAAATATTGCGTACATAAAATACGATCAGCTGGTAGTGAAAGAAGGAAACCAAAATAAAGAAAAAAGGAAAAGAGACCAATCAACTTCGCCTGAAAATCAGAAGCAGACCAAGAAATCAACGAGCTCCAACGATACTTCTGCAATAAAAGAAAACAGGAAAAATGCATTCGATTTGATGAGACCTAAAGCAAGCTCTTTTTCGAATATTTCAAAACAAATCTAAGTAGCAACTAAATATCAGCAACCAGAGGAAGGACAACCCCAATCCGGCTAGTCCCCGTGGGGTTGCTAGACCACCACCCCCCGCACCCCCTAGAACACACACTCAGAAATACAAACTGGGAAGATTTTGGAATAAACATTAACGGATTAAACATAAAACACAAAAGATTCGCCGACGACATTGTAATATTCGCTGAGAGACCAGACATTACAAACTATGTTACAACAACTAGATTACGAAAGCAGAAAAATAGGTCTATCCATAAATCCAACGAAGACCAAAGTAATGACGAATGCATTAAAGGAAGACATAGAAATAGGACAAGAAACTATTGAATATGTAGATGAATATATATATTTAGGACAGATAATATCAATAAAAGACTAATACTCAAAAGAAATCGATAGAAGAATAAGCAACACTTGGAAACGGTATACTGTTCACTAAAAGAGATAGTTAAAAATGAAACGATACCAATGTCAATAAAAAGTAAACTTTATAATACATGCATTCTCCCATGTCTTACTTACGGGTGTCAAACTTAGCCTGCCACGAACAAAAACAACCATAAACTTATAGTATGCCAACGAAACATGGAGTGAAGCATGCTAAACATAAGGCTACAGGACAGGTGGACGACCTCAAAAATAAGGAAAACAACAAAGGTGAACGATGTTTTAAACAAAATTAGAAAACTAAAATGGAACTGGACTGGTCACATCACGAGAACCAACAAAGAAAAATGGACGAAGGACGTAATGGAATGGTATCCTAGAAATGGGAAAAGACAAAAAGGACGTCAAATTAAAAGATGGGAAGATGACTTACCGAAAGGATGGAGAAGATTGGCTTGGGACAGAGATGAATGGAAGAAAATGGGGGAGGCCTATGTCGAAGGACAACCGGACCAAAAAACTGGCTGCTGAAGAATAATAGGATACTGTATTTAAAAATTAGATTAAAAAATTAATAAAATATATTGTTTTACCACATAAGGAAAAATTGTATAATACGGTCAGCGAATGAAGGCTTTTATTATTATTATAATTTAGAGCCTAAATCAAAAATGTGGCTAAGTGCTGCATAGAGAATTAACCAGTCAATATAATGAAATTATAATAAAACACACACCGCTTACATTGTTAGGAGTAATTGCGTCTGAATGTTTACGAAGCTAGTTTAAAGCTTTAATGTCCAAGGCAATGAGCAACATTTTTGAGTCCAAATTTTAAATTGTTTCCTTGTCGAGGGATTCACTTTATTTTTTTTTTAAATTATTGCTTATATTTTTCTAAAAACTCACAAAACTAAAATTCTTAAGATATGGTCGTTCCCAGGTATCATGTCGCCTTAAATTTTTATATTTTTCCCATTTTCAACACCCGATGAGGAGTTTAGGGGAAAATCCTGAATTTGATTTCCAGGTATAGGGAAACATTTTTGAGTAAAACCGATCTTGATATTTTTCGGGCTGAAGAGGTATTAAGAAGACCGCAAAAAACATTCTAGCCCTTTACGATCACTTCGACCCCAATAATTCAGTTAAAGAGATGCTTAGAGTAAAATCCCGAATACAATTTCTAGGTAATTATATGGGGAACCTTTTTTGAGTAAACGCGATCTGATATTTAATTGGGATTAAGAGATATTAAGAAAACCACAAGTTGAATTACGCAAAATCCCTTCTTAAAAGAGCGCCTAAGCCCTAAAAGGAAACTGGATAATTTCATATTTGTAGATTCAGCTGTTTCGGCTCGGCGATAATGAATCAGTCAGACTTTATAGAACTATATAAATTATTACGTATCGCATACGAACTTTCGAAAGGGGTATCGTTTAGTCGCCCTCTCCCGACGATATGACAAAACACGGATTCGAAGTACGGGTTTCAAATTTCAAATTCGCTCCCTATTGGGGTAAACAAAGGGGAGTTAAAGTTTCACCCTTTAGAACGAGTAAATCGATCTTAGAAACACATGTCAAGCTCCGAGACACATAAAATGTGCAGGTTCTGCCAAGGGGCAGAGGAAACTCCCCTGCACCTCATGTACGAGTGTGGCCCGTTGATGCGTAAAAGATACACCCACTTGGGTGATGTATCTTGGTGGTGAAAAATAAATAAATTAATTACCTCCAACCTGAGGAGGTAAAACAATCTGGCGCCAAAAGCCTGTTGCGGTTCGTAAATGACACGAGGCTTAGCGCAGAACTATAGTAGGTGGCGAACACAATAGATCAGCAATGGCACACAACAAATAAAATAAAAAAATGCCTAAGGGGTCAAACGGGTGTTGCAATTTATGACGGTAGAACGCGAATCTTCGAAATGGAAAAGGATTAGACCTAAAGACGGTAAAAATAATCTAAGAGAATTGCCCGACTGGGAGGGTTTGGCGAAATAAAATAAAAAAAATAACTCGTTCAGTAATTTAAGCATTTTCAAGGTTTTTGCGAAATTCGACTTACAAAATCGGGGTGAAACGGGGGTTAAAATAGATGAAAATACATACTTGTTCACAAATCAGAGTTAAGGTGTACTCTTTGAAAATAAGGAAACACTTTTTAGGGTTTGTCTAAAATTAACCTTAACCATTTTGGTGAGTTAGTCGCGTACATACGTATATGGAAACGTTCGTAGGCAAGACTCCAAAATGGCGGCGATTTGGTTAAAGCGTTTGGCAAAGCCACCGTTTAGGCCCCGTTGCGCTGGGAATTTACACCTCCTGCGCTGGAAAAATACGTCGAATGATCATTTTCGAAATGGACCGGATAGGATGACGTCATTTAGGTAAAATATTACCTACTTCAAGAAAATATGTATTACACGCGTTTGAGAAATTGACGTGAATCAACCCACCGACCGAAATAGGGGATTTGAATTTTAGTAGGTACGTCGAACGATTATCTACGAAATGGAACAGAACAGGATCTCGAAAGTTCTGCCCCCTACGAAATGAGCGTTTATGTATTCGAGGGTTTAAAGTATAATGTCTTAATCGGCCAACGGTACAGAAATGTTAATAGAACTCTTTAATCTGCGAAATGAAAAGGATAGGATCTCGAAAATGAGATTAAGAGGTGGCATATTAACATATGCATCAAATGTCTACTATCAACCAGGAGGTAGAAAATAGGACATGATTATCTATGAAATAGACTACTGGAAAAAATCACGAAATTATTCGAGAGGAGCGTTTTATACCGTTGATGTTGCTTGCGTGACCTTTTTGAGCGAAGTTTTTTGATCTCAGGGCCCTAAATCAGGAATAGGATCTTGATATAAAAAAAATTTTTGGAAATGGGGTGAAGCACGTTGTAGAGTTTTGCAAAACCGTATTCAGTCTGAAACTTGCCATGAAAGAGTGCTAGTTCAATATTTTGTCGCCGAGCGAAGGACAGGTATTTGATGGTATTACCTATATAATCATAATTGTCAGGAGTATCCAGTAGGTATGTATTTTCAAGCGTCGCGTCGGTTGCGCACGAATGAAAAGAGTTATTATGTTCAGCATTATGTTCCTACGATGTGAAAATGTTGCATAGAATGCAGAGGATTTTAATTTTTGCTGGTGATTTCATATATAATTGATCATTGTTTGCAATCTGTGCACTAATTTCGTAAAGTTTGGATCCCCCTCGATGTAAAGGTGCTCAGTAGTTGAGCCTGAACCACTAGATAAACCCATTTATTTAAAAAAACAACTGCCAGACCAACAATGAGCTTAGGGAGATAAAACAAACTGTGCAAACAATGTCACACACATAGGCTGCCAGATTCCTTTGCGGGATTTTGGTCGTAAAAACAGTGTTTTGTTTCGATACGATCTACTTTTTTTGTTGATCTCGCACAAACCGACGTTGCCCGCAGGTAGAGGGTACGGGCTCGGCAGGCCAAGTTGCTTCCGCCGAACTGCTAATCTTCGGCGCTCCTTACGTGTCTCTCGATCGCTCTGTGCGGAACTTTGGGAGTGGTTGCGCGCAAAGTATCTTGCATTTGATTAGTGTATGTGGACGTTCGATTTCACTGACAGATATTGATTCCGAAGAAGAAGAACGACTTGAACGCTGCCAGTGCTGCGTTTGTTCGAAAATGCCTACCCCCCGTAGTTTTTATAATTATCCGCCGCGCTGTCAGAAGGACAGCATATATATTTTACAGAGATTTTTGCATACTCTCGCGACTCTGTACCACTTTATTTATCGCCTTCTTGAACCGCTCCGCAAAATCAGAATAAAACTCCGCGAAAGAACTAATCCGCGTCGAGTGGGTCGTGTTTGAGACATTTTCGAAGATACTTGCATGAGAAATCCACTAGCAGGCACCTCGAGGGTCCGTAGCAGTGCTGGGACTTCCAGATAGACGAGGATCATTATCACAGGTCAGTCGGTGTTTTACAGACATATATCTGATTCTTTTTTTTTTTTTTTTTTTTTTTGTTATATATCTGATTACGTGTTGATGTTTGAGGGATTTGCGCGCATCGATCTCGTCTCATTTTGTAAAGTACCCACATATTAGAATCTATTTATTTATTTTAGTATAATTTATTCACGGTTATGATCCCGCCGTTGTTCAACTATTTACACGTTGAACAACCAGGAAGCTTTTTGGATTTCTCTCCTGCCGCTCTTTCTTCGGATTGCCATTTACTTCTATTTTGTTCTCTTTTAGTTAAATTTAGCCGTTAGTTTTTGTCGTTGAAACTGGGGAGGGGGGAGCGGGGGGGGTAGTTCGATGCCGCTGCGCTTCACTTTGAGCCTTATATATTCCAAACTATAGGTATTAGGGCAAGTGGGATATCGTTTTCGAATAACTCAATGATAAAGAATTCATTTTTGGAGGAAAAAAATCGGTTGTCTGTAAAGTCGGTTTACTGACGATAGTTGAACGTGACAACATCATAAATTTTATGTGTGTTCCAGAAAAATAATCAACTCTTTCTTAGAAAAATTATCTAAAACTGCGATTTGCGCATCTCAAATTCTATGGCTTCGAAGGGGGAGTGAATGGGTGGCAAGGTGAACGCTCACATGTGGCAAGACAGCTGTCCTAAACCTACCACAGCCGGTTCGTAAGTCTGGAATCCACTGCTCACCCCCCAGAAGTGTAAAAAATAGTATTATGATGGGCCCGACTCCGGTCGGTGAATTCCATGGCAGCTCCGTTTGTATTTATTTATATATTTACTGTATACATATCCTGTGTAATACACACACAGGATAAATTTTATGTGTGTATTACATTATACATTAGACAGTGTATGTACATATGACTGTGATGCTACATCATATGACAGTATCATCAGTCATATAAGGTATTAGTATATGACATCACTGATGCATCACTGATATGATATCATATCAGTTATATACTGATACTTATGTAAGTATATATAGATCAGTATATATATTATATTATTTCGATCGTTATAAGTACTGATACTTACATAAATTGATTTGAATAATTATAAAATAAATCCAAGTACAAAATATTATTTTATAAAAAGCCCGCCTCAATGTGTTTGATATAGGAGAAAATTGTTCCCTTTGACGGCTGGCTGGTCCAACCTGTCATTTCAGACACGTTGTTATGATATGTGGAAGATTTAACGTTTATGTTTTAATTTTTTGAAATCATAGCTACGCTCGATAATTATTTCGATCGAATAGTAAAGCCATTGATTTTTTACTCATCGTGAAATATAGTTCTGTTAACTTATTGTTATAGTTTTGTCAATTATAGCATAACCTACAATCGCTGCACTAGCGGACCGATGCTATTTATTTTAATGATGAAAGCACGAATATTCGACAATATATCACTGACTATATATTTAATATCGAAAGTATCATTACCTTTATCGCCGCAATTATCGTTGCTATAAACAATTGACACCACATTCACTTTTCACTGCACTTCATACTTGACGAAAACATGTAAATGTGTTATTGTATAGCAGCTGTCCACGCGGACGCATTGCTCACTCAAGTACTAAATTTGTCTATGGCCCATGTAAATCAAATGGACCATAGACAAATATGGCATGCCAAATTTTTCAAGAATTGCCCCCCAGATGTCGAACGCTGCTGAACGCGGAGGCCGATTGTGCCTCTTTGTCGCTCGTTCCGCTCTCTCGCTTGCACTTCAAGCCTTAAATGGAACGCCTCAGAGCGAGGTAACGCCGCATGAGTCATGTTTTTTCGTGCGTGCAGCCAGCTCCATAGAATTATAAGACGTTGTCATGTCAAAAATATCTATTCGTAGAAAAAAAAAAAAAATTGGTTATATCCAAAAATCATTCAACTTTTTTTTTACATATTCAATGTATACTTTTTAATTAGGAGATATAGATGTACAAACAATATATTCTGAAAGCCGTTATTAGTCAATTATTTCCATCGAACGGCAAACTTTGTTCCTATTTGACTGGTAAAGTAACGTAAATACGCCGCTCCGCCATGCGATGAATTATAATTCTTTTTAGTCACTTTTTACCATGGCTGTCTAATAAGATAAATATTGCTGCAATCTAGATAAGTGTGGCTCCGTGTAGCCCAGTCTCTTTTCCAGAAATGCAACGGGAACCTGTTGTCAAGAGTTAAAACCTGGTTAGTTTAAAAACACGGCTGGAGCTGGTTAGTTGCACTTGTTTCAAGACCGAGTCGCGCATATTCCGTGCTCTCAGTCAAAGCTGAGCCACGTCTTCTGGACTTAACTTCGAGCACCAGAAGAGCCGTAATATTCACGCCAAAGAGCAGCATGCGGCTTACGATTTACACTTTGTCGAGGCCCTGGACTAGTCAGTAGTCACGACCGTGGCAAATAAGCGGAGTACACCTCGCTGCGACTGCAGTCATTGGGGATCGGCTAGACGTCCAAATGCCCAACACCTGCACTCGAGCCTGTACATCTCCCCTCACTCTCTTTTCGCATCATTATTAACCCCTACAGCCCCAATTCGCCGATATCGGCCTCAACACGATTCAGCGTGATGGCCCCATTTTAATTTAATTTTAATTTAATTTGTTTTATTTTATTATGTTTTATTATGTTAATACGTTTTATTTTAATTATGGGTACAGTGGTTTGGCAGTAATTAATGTTTTGGTGAGACAGTGTCATCATTCATTTTTTTTACTAATTTTTACTGAAATTTTTTGGGACATCAACTTGTCAATCGGCTGAGGGGCCAAGGCCTGAAGGGTTAATGATGGTAAATTCCCTGGTATATCTGAAATGTATTCTCTTATCACTGTCCTTTTCTACGGCAAAAGTCTGAAAGTCTGATATGTTTTGCTCCAGTTTTTTGAGTGTCCTCGATTAGAAATTCATAATAAAAGACAACAAATAATATAAAGGTAAAATATATTTTTCTTCAACAAATAATGTAAGTATCAAAAATAAATAATTTTTCAGTGATTCACCTTAATTAGGAATAAATGCGACTTATTTAAAACAGCTATGTAAATACTATACTTCTCCCATTGCATTGGTAAGAATCTTAAAATTACCCTGTGACCCTAAGAATGATTAGAGCCGGGAGCTAGGAGGTTAGGCGGGGATTCGGCAAGGCGGCACAAATCCGCCCGTATGCTCTTCCAAGTACTGAGCCGCCCGAATGGCCAGACCGTCGTTGTTAGCGGCGGCCACAATCTGCACCCCCATGGGCAGGCCTTCGCTGTTCAATCCCAAAGGCACCTGTAATCATATTTTGCAATAAGTAATATCTTTTAGACGGGCTACCCCTAACATAAAAGATTCTAAAGTCTACTAAAAATCAACTGAAATCGCCATAGAAGGACAGAAAAGATCATAGGTAATGTTGTACCCACTTGCCAAGTTGTTGTAACACATTGCCACACATACAAAACGAAAGCTTATTAGAAGTAACATTTCATCTGTAGCTAAGCTGAAAAACAGTGGCTGAAAATCTAGTGTTGAAATTGCAAAATATTATATTTAATAATTATACATTTTTTAGTAAAGTACCTTTTATACTTCATTTTATTCAAACAATAAGGTATTTATATTATTTATATACAAATTATACAGACAATATCACAAAACATGAACCTATATCAATATCAACTATAAAAAGTAAAAATAATTGCATAGTACCGAGCGAGTACTTTTATCCTAATCTCAAAAGCTAAAGTGGTAAATAACTTTATAGATTTTATTTATTTATTTAAGAATTAATTACTATAAAACATTGTTTTTGCATATAAAAATAACTGGAACCGAATGGCAAAACATTAACCATTTGCTTATTTGATTCTGTCATCCAACTGGGACTAGCCCGTTCTAGGATGGACAGGACTCTAATTCTACAGTAAATTATGTAAAAGTTTTATTAAAATGCTCATAAAACTAAATTGCCCTAAAAAATGGTCCTAAAAAAAACAATCAAATAGAGCGAGACAATCAGAGAATTTACATAAAACTAAAGTAAAGAGTAAGATAAATCTTAAATACATAAAATAAAAAAGTCAATAAATAATATTTAATATATGTTAAGAAATTTGAAAAATAATATAAAATAAAGTACAATTCATTGTCAAAACAATATATAACAACATACATAGTATTAAAGCGTCTAAGCTATCTCAAATTATCTCCTCGCTCGATCTCAATCTACTCCCACTTGAAGCTACCCACTATGATAAAGCGTCCCGTAGTCTCATTGATCTAATTATTACATCTTCTCCGGATAGGATCAACACCCATGGGCAGTACACCGCTTCTGGATTCTCGCACCATGACTTACTATATCTCTCCTATAAAATCCGAAGTCCCAAGCCACCACCTAGGTTTTTGTATCGGCGGGATCTGAGGTCCATTGACTACACGCAGTTGTCTCATGATGCATATAACATGGAGTGGCATAACGTTGTTCATTTGGGGTCTGTAGACGAGAAGGTCGAATTTCTAAATAAACTCATTATACAGCTCTATGACAAGCACGCGCCGATTAAAAAGACTCGTATTAAACACCCAGCTTCTCCCTGGATTACGGATGAAATCAAGGGATTGATGGCAAAACGGGATAAACTTAAATATAAATTCAAAAGTGCTCCCTCCGATGAACTGTGGAATTCGTTTAAGTTGTTGAGGAATCAATGTAACCAATTGTGTCGTAATGCCAAAAGATCCTACATTTGTCGTAATCTTGCAAATTCGAGCCCAAAGAACACCTGGAAATTTCTTCATTCCCTCGGAGTGGGTAAAACCACGTCAAACCCCATGAACTCCAAATTTGACCTAAATGTTGTCAACGCCCACTTTGCAAAACCACCATGTATTCTTGAGGATGATATAAAGGCTGCTTCCATAAAGTCTATCCGTGAGGAGGTTCCGCATAATGTTAGCAAATTTACGTTTTCTCCAGTTCGACAAGCGGAAATAAGAAGAATAGTAAGAGGAATTAAGTCTAGAGCGTATGGATGTGACAACATAAACAAAGACCTAATCCTACCAATACTTGAAATATTTTTACCTACACTCACACATATTATAAATTTTTCTATTTTTAATTCAGTAGTTCCAAATTTATGGAAACAGGCTATTATCATACCCCTCCCTAAAGTCCAATCGCCAGATTCTGCTAAAGATTTTAGGCCTATTTCAATATTACCAATATTCTCCAAAGTTTTAGAGCGGGTTGTTTACACCCAGCTTAATAATTTCTTAGATAACAACAAATTGTTAGATCCCCTTCAGTCTGGTTTCCGCCCTGGTCACAGTACCACTACTGTACTAGTCAAAGTTACCGACGACATTAGACGCGCTATGAATGATAGAAAACTAACTATTCTCACGCTGCTTGATTTCAGTAGCGCATTTAATTCTGTCGACTTTGAACTTCTCCTTGAGCGACTCCGATCGCTCAATATCTCTAGAGGAGTGGTGAGTTGGTTTGACTCTTACTTGCGCGAACGCTACCAGTGTGTTAAATCGTCTGAGGGCCAATCAGACTTGCTCGAGCTCACAGCTGGTGTCCCGCAAGGGTGTGTCCTATCCCCACTGCTCTTCTCTATCTTCATTAACCCGATTGCCAAGGGCTTAACTACATCCTATCATTTATATGCTGATGACCTTCAAATTTACCTCCATGCCAGACCTGATGACCTGCCTTCTGCCGTGTCGACTATGAACTCTAATTTAGAACACATATCAAGTTGGGCCGAAAAACATGGCATAATCATAAATCCAGCCAAATCACAAGCGATTGTGATTGGTGGCCAGAAACTCAAGTCTAATACTAATAAAACGTCAATGTCACCCCTCAAAATAAACGGTAATATTATTGAGTATACCAAAACTGTCAAGAATCTTGGAATAGTCATAGACGAATTTCTTTCGTGGCAGGCACACGCCAACCAAATTAGTCGTCGTATTTTCAATGGCCTTCATAGCCTCCGAAGGTTACAGAGATTCCTTCCAGCAGCAACTAAGCAAACTATAGTAAGAACACTGCTACTTCCAATTCTAGACTATGCTGATGTCGGTACTATAGATATTAAAGAGAAGATACTGGATAAATTCGAACGGCTACAAAATATCTGCATACGATATATATTCGACTTGCGTAAATTTGATCACGTGAGCGAATATCGCGATGGACTTCATTGGCTTCGAATTCGTGAGCGCAGAAATCTGCATGCCCTCTCACTCCTTTATAAAGTCCTAAATAGTCCCATAGCACCTCCTTACCTTAAAGACCTCTTTCTCCCGTTAGGAAGTCATGGTGTTCCACTCAGGTCAAGTCAGGACAACACCATAGCAATTCCACTACATCAGTCTTCTTTTTTCACTAACTCATTTAGCGTCCATTCTGCTCGACTTTGGAACCAGCTTCCGCATTCTATTCGTCATGCAACATCCTTGCCCTGTTTCAAGGCGTTACTGAAAAAACATTTTCTCCCTCAAAATATCAACTAAGAACCAACCCTCCCCCTATCCCCTCCCCCCTTCCCCCTTTCGTTGGGTTGTTGACTGGATAGAAGCATAAGAACTTTGTAATATCTATCATTTTATATAAGCAGTTATTTTTATTATTATTTATCTGTAGTTTCTATGTATTTATTATTATAATATACATATATTATATTATAAATTATATTTTTTTAATTTTGTATGTACATTTGGATGTATGTATATGTATATTTATGTCTATATGTTTATGTATGTGAGCTGTATTAATACTTTTATTTAATATTACACGGTTGGCTGTAAGAAATTGTGAAACGATAAGCCCGCCGTTTGTACTAAGTTAAAATAGAATTTAAGTTTTCTTTACCCATGTAATTTTTTTTGTTAGTACAATAAAGGTATTTTTCATTTCATTTCATTTTCATTTCATTTCATTTCATTAAAAAATATATTAATAATTTGTGCACCCAAGTTTTATTAAACTATAATTTCTAACATTTGATGTATGGTTAGTCTGTCATGACTCGAGAACCATTCCTTTATTTAATTTTTGAATAACCTAAATGTCAAATTCATTTTTATTTCGATATTGATCAGATTGTAAAATCTCGGCGTAATGAAAGAGTAATGTCTTTGTCCAAATGATGTTTTCATCCTGGGTATTATTAAGCTATTTTCTAAAACTTGTCTTGTTGGTCTTCGGTTCTGAATTATTCCTAAATTTGAATTATTGTCCAAAAATAGCTTTAGATGAAATAATAAATAGATGAAATGGAAACTGCCAATAAGTAAGATAGATAGATGATCAGTGTGCAAATGTCAGGTAAAATTTTGCGCCTGGTTGGTTGGCATTTTTTTGTTTTACATTTGGGTTGCCTAAACAAGTTTATGGATTAAAGAGACACAGTAACTAAGCAAGACAGGGATATATGTATGAGTGATAGATGTATGAGTGGCTAGTGAGATTTTACACCTGGGCCGTTTTCATTCCTTCGTTTAACGTTGGAAGTTCTGACTGTTTTTTTTGTTTTTGTGTGATTTTGTTTTTACTTTCTGGCTGTGATACTGACTGGATTGATTTTTGCTTTACGATTGGATTTTAGTTCAACTGTTGATTCAAATGACAACTTGTAATAAACCCTATTTACTTAATAAACCCTATTTAACAAAATTTAATAACTAGTTTACTTCACAAAACCATCCAGTTATACAAAACTTTGAATGTGTACGATACGGATCAATTGGGTTAAACTTTGATATTATTACTTCTTTACACAAGCAAAATTAATTGGTATAAGTCCCTAGTTGTTACTTTCTGGGTATATCTTGCATACAAAAATGTGACTGTCCTCTGAAACAACAGCATTTATAAAAAAAAAACGGGAACGCTCTGGCAGCTTTTACAGAAAATGCATTTCCCAGCCATCGCTTTCATAAAGCGGTAGGGAAAAAAAAAAGGGGCAAGCGATGGGAAAAAAAACTGGTACTGAAATTGACGTACTGAAAGGAGATGCTGATAGACCACCCTTTCTATGATCTGGCCGAATTTGAGGGGCATGACTTTTCAAATATGTTGCCCATTTTAATGACTTAAAAAGTAGAGCCTTATTGTCTGGTTATTATATTTCGTCTTATATTTGTACTTTTAGTTTTTAAATGCATGGCATAGCTTTAATTTCAGTTTTTAACATTTTACTGACAAGTTGAATATTACGATGAATAATTTTACTATGTATCTTTTTGAATTATTGACTATTTCAAATATTAGGCTTCTATTTTGATGATTTATATTTATAGTTTGACAATCTAGTAGTTAAATTCTTGACTATCTATATATGTTCAGTAAAGAGCAGTAACAAGACTTTACCTAGCACAATTATTTTGACAAGTCTAAGAGCGGTTTTTAGCCGTCAACTGGACTTGACAGAAATGTAATGTCATGTAATATAGTGCGCTTAACGTTTGACAAACTTTTATTTATCTGTCAAGTTTTTTAAATTTACCAATCAAAAAAATAAACAATAATTTGAAAAAAAAAATAATTTTGAGTTTTGTTTTTTCCAAAGAATTTTATTAAAAATTACTTATTTGCTCGTACTGATTCGCCCACTTCAAGGATGTCACTAATTAAAAACTCACCCTGCATATAAAAAAATGTATTCGATAGGCATTTAATATTTTTTCAACTACCTATCGTATATTACATGAGTTAATATGTATTATCTTGCCGCTGCAGTTCTCTATACGTGTTCTCTAATGGTAAATTATGCAATAAGTCCACCATTTGGATATTTTATTTTGCAATAAAAATGTACAACAACTACTGCTATTCCAGAAAGTAAGAAAGGGTAAAAATAAAGCAAACCTGAGTGGCGGGAAAGCGCAAAGCGTTCCAAACAGCCCAGTAGGCAAAGTCCCACGGCCGGAGGAACGCCGTGTAGTGGTGGGGCGCACATCGCGGTGCGGATGGAAACACCAACACACCATCTTTTCCCAGCTTGCTCTATTGAGGACATTAAAATAAAGCGTTATCCACAGCCAAAATTAATGCATCGTTTCACAAGTCGACTACTGCTTACCGTCAAGTAAGTCTTCATTTCCTCGGTGGCACTTAGTGCCCAGGCATCGGAAGGCGCGGGGAACAAGCTCGCATCTAGCAGAGACACGATGGATGCTAAGGTGAAATCGCTCATGCCAAATACCTGCAACGATTAGGAATGCCGATTTATAATAAACGTTTTATCGAGGTAATTAGTCTCTCAGTGGCTCGTGCCAACGAGGATTTGACAGTATCCTCCAAACCCCCAATACAGTTTGTGCGGGATGGCTCTAAAGGCAAAATACATTTAACTACAAAACCTTTCTCAATAATCGAGAAAGCTACGGATTGGATTCTGGAGGTTGATTCGGTCTCTAAGCAGTATAAATTCCCTGAAAGTCTCGGATGCACAGCCCTCCGTCCAGATATAACTCTTTACTCTCTATCTCGGAAGGTGGCTCTTATTGTAGAATTAACTGTTCCATGGGAATCAAATATCCCAAAAGACCACGAGTACAAATTAAATAAATACCATGATCTTGCAAATGCCGTAACCCGGAACGGCTTCACTGTTCACCTTCACGCGGTGGAAGTTGGCGCTCGTGGCCTGCCAGCTAAATCTCTATTTCACCTCTTTAAAGATCTTGGCCTTTCCAGAAAAATAATCAACTCTTTCTTAGAAAAATTATCTAAAACTGCGATTTGCGCATCTCAAATTCTATGGCTTCGAAGGGGGAGTGAATGGGTGGCAAGGTGAACGCTCACATGTGGCAAGACAGCTGTCCTAAACCTACCACAGCCGGTTCGTAAGTCCGGAATCCACTGCTCACCCCCCAGAAGTGTAAAAAATAGTATTATGATGGGCCCGACTCCGGTCGGTGAATTCCATGGCAGCTCCGTTTGTATTTATTATATATATAGTTTTACCTTTTTGAAGAGTTCGAGGAATCCGTTGGCCCGTCCTTTCTTGTCCATAAGCAGAGAGGCAAAGTCGGCGGGTTCCTTCGTCATCCAATACTTCCAGAGAGCAAACGATCGATTCAGATGCGGGATCTCCAGACGCTGCGCCGGTTCGTTGAGGTCCGATAGCACCTCCACCGCTCTGACAACCGTACAAAATTACTGAGCAATCGCAGACAAATCTATGTTCAATCTAATTTTCCTGCCTTCTGGAATTTCTAAAATGATGGCGCTTCTGGGTGCCCCTGAAAGTGCTATTGGTCTTATTGAGTTTTAATAGGACAAGACCACTTTCACCAACTGAGAAGTACATATTTTGTTTGATAAATGGCATTGCTCAATAATTTGTGGTAAGTTTTTGAAAATCATCAAGTGTCAAGAAAATGAGCATGTTGCCTATAAAAATCCTAAATGATTTTTAATCACGATTCAGACAATTTTTATTAAAAGCTAATTTTGGCACGGGGAGTGCCTGCCATTTGTTACCAAAATATTAACCTAAAGAGAATCAGGATATTTGCGTTTGGGTATTAGACTATTGTAAACTTTAAATTGACATTTTTAAAAATTAATTTATTTATTTCAGACCAGCCATCAAATCAAAAACACCCATTGAAAATTTAACATTAATTTTCCTTTCACGCATACTAAGAGAGGTAATTTCCAAATTTGCAAAGCATGTATATATTGTCTCAATCGCGATGTAATAATAACATTGCAATACTACGCAATTTCAATAGCAATACTAGCAATATGGGAATCAAATATCCCAAAAGACCACGAGTACAAATTAAATAAATACCATGACCTCGCAAATGCCGTCACCCGGAACGGCTTCACTGTTCACCTTCACGCGGTGGAAGTAGGCGCTCGTGTCCTGCCAGCTAAATCTTTGTTTCACCTTTTTAAAGATCTTGGTCTCTCCAGGAAAATAATCAACTCCTTTCTAGAAAAATTATCTAAGACCGCAATTTCTGCATCTCAAATTCTATGGCTTCGAAGGGGGAGTGAATGTTAGTCCGGAATCCACCCTTCCAGAAGTGTAATAATTATATATGATGGGCCCGATTTTTGGTCGGTGAATTCCATGGCAGCTCCGTTTGTATTTTATTTTATTTTCTAGCTGGCTGCAAGGTGGCCTTAGATCAAGGACGGTACACTTAGCGCCATGACAAAGTCCTCGCTGTTATTTGCGAGGTAATTAGCCTCTCAGTGGCTCGTACCAACAAGGGTTTGACACTACCCTCCAAACCCCGAATACAGTTTGTGCAGGATGGCTCTAAAGGCCAAAAACATTTCACTACAAAACCTTTCTCAATAATCGAGAAAACTTCAGATTAGATTCTGGAGGTCGATTCGGTCTCTAAGCAGTATAAATTCCCTGAAAGTCTCGGATGCACAGCCTTGCGTCCAGATATAACTCTTTACTCTCTATCTCGGAAGATGGCCCTTATCGTAGAATTAACTGTTCATTGGAATTAAATATCCCAAAAGGCCACGAGTACAAATTAAATAAATAAGATGATCTCGCAAATGCCATCACCCGGAACGGCTTCACTGTTCACCTTCACCCGCGTGAAGGTGAACAGACATTCCACCGCTGGAAGTTGGCGCTCGTAGCCTGCCAGCTAAATATCTGTTTCACCTCTTTAAAGATCTTGGTCTTTCCATAAAAATAATCAACCTAGAAAAATTATCTAAAACTGCAATTTGCGCATCTTAAATTCTATGGCTTCGAAGGGGGAGTGAATGGGTGCTAAGGTTGCCAATCACATGTGGCAAGACAGCTGTCCTAAACCTACCACAGCCGGTCATTAGTCCGGAATCCACTTCTCACCCCCCAGAAGCGTAAAAAATAGTATCATGATGGACCCGACTCCGATTGGTGAATTCCATGGCAGCTCCGTTTGTATTTTATTTATTCAGTTTCTACCGGGTGACGAAATTGTAACATTTTCCTATCAATGCATATATACTGGCAAACAACAAAATCAAAACACTCGGCAAGTATTCACTTTTACTATAGGTACTCACATTGCAAACCGCCATCCCTAAGTTATCTGTATTGTTTTAAGAGGTCTCTTCACGGCCATCTAAACCAATTCAGAAAACTGTTTGCCATGTTTTTATTCAATATTCTCTGGATATTTCTGTATATGTAATGTATATGTTAATTTCAAGTATATCAGGGTTTATTGGGAGGCAAGGGCTTTAATTTATTGCAAAAAAAAGAAAATATTTGAAATTCTAAATAAGATCTAAACTCTTATTGAATAAACAAAATTGAAAAACGTGAGTTATTTCTATATATTTTAAATATATCATCACAATAAGCCTAGATCATTCAAATGAATATGTTGATGTAAAACAATCCAAAAAATGAATAATAGCGTCGTAGTCGTTTGACAGCCGTTGAATGGGGACTGCTGCCTAAGAAAGACAAGCAATCATTTTGGAACTACCCTCTGCATTGGAATTGTAATGCGGTCATTAAGAACACCCGGATTGCCCAATGTAATAACGTAATGCATCAGCAGCAGGTAGCTGTCGCGGTACAATACTTTCCGTTGTACAAAATTCAAATATGGCCACCGCTCTGCCGATGCATATTCAAACGTTCGAGAAATTTGACTACCCCCACCAGTGCTTAACGACAACTACGGGCGTTTGCGGTCACGCATCCCTCTGCTCGCTTCCCTCGCAGTCTACCCCGCAACGCCACGCCACTCGAGCGCGCGTTACTGTTCTAACTCGGTATACTATATCGCCTCGACGGAAGAATGAAGCCTGCGACATTTGGCTAGAGTTCTGAATGCGAGTTATTATTCAATTTCAGGCAAAACTATGTAGATTTCTAAGCGAAAACGTAGCCACACTGAGCGCTTGGATTTTTCCGATCGCCAAGAGGTCCCCAGGCTGAATTATGAAGAGAGAAAAGATGCCTTTTAAAGGAAGCAACTAACCGTCGGAGGGCGTGTTTGAGTTCAGAGTGGATGCGGCTGCAGCGGGCATCCCCGTTTGCCTCCACGTAGAAGACTTTGAGTGCGCGCGGATCAAACGCCGCGTCGAGGTGAAGTTCGGAGGCCCGATCGGCCGCCAACACTCTCATTAGAGGGATCAAATCCTCGGCGCGGCGGCTGATCACTCCGGCCGACACCATGGAGCCCTTCTCGTCTCCGCTCCTCAGTGAGGCACCTGCCAAATCATTATCCACCATAAAACTACTCGTAATATCAAAATAAAAGTCTCTTTTAGTGGGTTGCAAAAACATTTTTGTATTGTTTTTAAGTAAGATTTTTAGAAATATATCAAAAATGAAAGAAATAAATAAATTAAAAAACCCTATCACATTTCCTTCAACGAACTAGAAGCAGAATTTACTCATCATGAGATGCATTAAGATCGATTAAAATACACGGTGCACCAAAAGTGAATGCATGTACAAATAATAAATTAATAGTTTAAAAAAAACACTAAAAACACGCTTTTATAAAATTAAATGCACGTAAAAACCACATCATCAGACCTTGAAACCTAATCGTGGTCAAAGTTCATTCCAAGTCTTTTCTAACAAGTCCAAACACAGCTATGATACGATGTTCCATCATGAAGTTCCAGTTCATATCTTCCGACTACATCATCTGATCAGTTCGACAGTACCATATTATTGTATTGTCATCAGAAATACATACAGCTGCCAATTTTCATGACTCTACCATCCTTGGAAGATGGTTAAATTAGTTACCTTAGATTCCATTACATAGTTACATACAGGTCGACCTAATAAAAGCGTGTTAAAAAGTTCCTTCAATTTTGTGTTAACCGATCGGAGCATGAAAAGCCTTCGGTTAGTATGGTAGGAGCGTGCCAAGCTACATCGAGTGGCTTACTACATATTAATGACATGGAAAGTAATAATGTCTTCAAGCGAATATTACTGCTTAATCCCAAAAAAAAGCACAGTCCAAAAGATGTCCCCGTACCGATTACATTATTTTTTTTCTATATCATTGCTCTTTTATGTCATTGCTTTTTGCAATGACAACCCATAGCAACTGACGAACATCTCGATTGTTTGCAATCAAGCAATAGAAAATGGAAAATTTGCAAAGATAATTTAAAAAAAGTAAAATTTTATAAATATCCATTGTTTTTAAGAACATTATCAATTATTACGTTTCAAGAATAGTTTTTTATACAATGTATGTTGCAATCAAAACTGACACATTATTTGAAATCATAATTTGAAAGATGTATGAAAATTGGACTAGGTACATTATGTATTAAGTGAGACTTACGATGAATAATTGCCAATAAATATAAACAATAGAAACCAAGGTTACATCAAAAAAGGCAAAATTTAAAAGCTAGATGATTATTTACATATTATATCAGTTAGCTAAAAGCCACTGTACCAACTAATAGGTAGAAAATGCAGCTTCATGACAAGTTATCACACCAGATGCAGTGAAAAAAATTAAAGCAGCAAATGATTCGTTTGAAATAGGCTTTTCTTTATAATCAATTTAGCAGTAGGCAAACCGATTCCATAACAGATACTTGTTAAACATATTAATCAGTAGTGAAATTGCACAATGCCAACGGCTCTTGAGTTGTTTTTTAAGAGCTCTAAATGAATACATGCGCAAAATATCAACGCATTATACCTGCAAAACCTCCAAATATACATTTTCAAGATACTACTACACTGCAATTCAAGTGGCCTTATTTCATGAAAAGATCTGTTGAAAACCCTATTCTTGGATGTGCACACTTGTATAAGAAAGCAAGTTATACCTCTCATATTGATGACTCCGGCAGTGGGATTGTGGCCAAAAAGGCCGCAGAAGTAGGCGGGCATGCGCGTAGACCCTCCAATGTCCGTACCTGTAACGTTATGGACATATTTTTTGATGCTTTGAGGGTCTATGCGACGTATAGAGAGTAAGCAACGAGGCGAGGCGCTCACAGAGTCCGAAGGGCGAGGCGGCGGCGGCTACGAGGGCGGCTTCTCCCCCGCTGGAGCCTCCGACGGTGCGAGTCGAGTCAAACGGGTTCGTCGTCAGGCCGTGGAGCATGTTGTAAGTTTCTTGCCTGCAATCAATATAAAACAGTCACAATGGGGTGGCTCATAAAAATCCCAACCATCGACAAAAAAAAACTTAAACATACTATAACGTAAGATTATCAATCCAATCGCGTTATACCGAAAGAAACAAGAGCGCCATCGCGTTTATTTAAAACGCGAAAAAGAAAAAATACCATAGGTTAGGTTATGACCGAAAATAAAAAAACAACCCCAGGGTCGGGGAAAGAATTTACTTTGTCACTAAATTTGGCAAGACAGAGAATAAACCTTCGCAATTTTAAAATAAAACTACAAGGTAAAGTTATAAAAACAAGATCCTTTTATTTTCCAGGTAGTTCCTCGTATCTCCTCTCCATACATGTGGTAGACTTCCGAAATGTGACTTGTGATACGTTTTTCCGTTCAAACGGACATCCAGGCGAGAAAAAAAATCAGGGCACGGTGGTCCGATTTATATTTGATATTTCATTGGAATATAGAAAAAGGCGGCAGAGCCAAAAACCCGCTGTGACGGAAAGAGAAACACACCATTACTACAAAACTCGTTTATCTAATTGAATCCCAAAAAGAATTAAACGCTTACCGAAAATTGAGAATTGTTCACATTATTTTAAAAAAATGCCGCACTCCATGGTGCACACACCTCGCGGATCTTCGAAAATCTGCTCCCCTCCATTACTGTGGCTAGTTTGGACAGACTGGACTGCCTGCAGTTATACCAACTTTAGGAGATTTAAAAAAAACTTATAGCTACTCATGTTCACTAAAATAGTAATATTTTAGGTAATATTTATTATATTTATTAAAATTGTTTTTGAACTCGATTGTTTAAATAAATCCCTTGTTTTTTTTGTCATGGCAAGTACACCAGAAGGGTCATTTTTTATTGGGCTGTGCGATACGGCTATTATGACAGATCCAACTGTCAAAGCTTTTAGCAATTTTATCTGGTTTTGGAAATTGTTTTGAGATTGTGACCCATGATTCCGAAACAACTCGAAAACTGAGTAAGACCAATATGACAAAACACGAGAAATACAAGCGAAACATGTTGCAATGCGTGCAACATGTTTTTTTGAAACAGAACATGTCACGCAAATTTGGATTTTTGTTACAGCCTCTCCCCCAAAAAGAAATCGGCAGGACACTAACGATTTCCTCGAGTCGTCCCGATTCGCACGTGACTAATAGAGCACTAACAAAAATCTCAACTGATAACAAAAAAAAACACGTGAACTATCTAATACTCATCAAATGGTAAACCATAAAAAAATAAAAGAAAATAAAGAACAAGATACTCCTACTTCTCCTCGTTAACTAAAGAAAAATATCCATTCGGCAGGGTACTGCAGAGGTCAACTGCTAATATAAATCACTCTACATAAACGTAGAGAGTTACAACAAACACCAAACAACTCCAAATAACTTATCAACCCCAAAGGGCTACCAGGTCAGCCTGATAAACATTAAAAAAAAACGGACAAAAGTCCTAGTGGCCTTATAACAGGACCGCACAACTTGTCGAAGGAAAACCTGACGACCTCCAAACCATAAAGCAAAACTAAGTAAACTTATGGTGGACACAAAAAAAACACACATATTAGCAAAATTGTTGTGACTCGACAGTAGCCAATGCCTAGTAGGAAAATGTTGAATGTCAAGTATTACCTTTCATACCGAGCTCTAGCATACTTCCCTTTCATGCGACATTCAAACCCCGGTAGTGCTAGACAGGTTTGCTAGCACCACGGACACAGACAAAATGATATCAGTAATGGTAACCACCCGGTACCACACCTTTTACATGACAATTATTAAGAGAATGAAATCGAAGACATTCGACTAAGATGAAACATTTTTTATACGTATGTTAACGAGGAAAACAACCAAGAAAAAAAACATGAAACGGAATCCTTGGGATTTAGTTTAAAATCCTTTATATGCCATGTGCCTATATTCTTGCCTTCTGCATTAAGCAGTTCATACACCAAAGGAGAGTGTTTCTTCACTATCTGACATTTTTCATACCGCGGGGCAAACTTTGAAATGAAGTAATTTCCCGCATTGCTCAGAAAATAAGTCTTTTTATAAACCGTATCCCCAACGGAAAATTCAGCCGGGAGGTGTTTGCGGTCATAATATACCTTATTGTGAGCATGCGATTGAAGTAATTTCTTCCGCACGGTATGGAAAACGCCAGGAAGTTCACTCAAGTCCTGAGCGTAGGACATTCTGCTGCCGAATATGACTTTGGCTTGGGATTCCGGGGATTGCGTATAAAAAGAACCATCTAAAATCGGTTCTCGACCATGGACAAGGAAAAAAGGGCTGAAACCCGTGGCTTCCGAAACAGCCGAATTGATCGCCATCTGAATGGCAGAAAGGTGGAGGTCCCAAGAGCGATGGTCGTCTTTAACTGACAACGCCAACGCCGTGACAACCCCACGATTCTGCCTCTCAGTTGGATTGACCTGAGGGCAATATTTCGGGTTCAAGTATACCTTGGGAATGCGAAAGGTTACGCTCTGGGAGTATTCCTGGACATCGAAGGAGCATTTGACACCACATCATATGCAACTATAAAAAACGCTATGCACAGACGAGGAATACCAGAGACCATTATTGACTGGACATTGAGTATGCTATCAAATAGGAATCTGACCGTCTATCAAGGCGACACCTCCATCACGGGAATCCCTGCTAAGGGCTGTCCACAGGGTGGAGTCATCTCCCCCCTCTTGTGGAGCATCGTTGTAGACGAACTCCTAATAGATCTACAAAACCTAGGCCTCTCTGTCTACGGCTACGCTGATGACGTGGCCATAGTAGTCAGAGGAAACTTCCTATCAATACTTAAGGAGCTCATGGACAAAGCACTTAAGACCACCCAAGACTGGTGCCAGGCCAGAGGTCTATCCGCTAATCCAAGCAAGACTAAGGCCATGATTTTCACCAGAAAATACAAACCCGAACCCGTTGAGTGTCTCAAGCTCTGGGATAAGGAGATAGAATACGCTACAGTAGTTAAATACCTTGGAGTCTATCTAGACCCAAAGCTCAATTGGAAGCACCACCTCGAGCGCAAGAGAACAACCTTCTATGCCTCGTTGTGGACGTGCAAAAGAGTCATGGGAAAAACCTGGGGGTTCAAACCCAGGGTCGCCTTATGGCTCTACAGGGCAGTACTGCTGCCTAGACTAACCTATGCTGCAATAGTCTGGTGGTCCAGGGTGAAAAAGCTTGAGACAGTAAAAATGCTTAAAAGCCTTCAAGGTAACTACCTGAGGGCTGCAACTGGCGTCATGAAGACCACCCCAACAGCGGGATTAGAGGTGGCACTCTGCTGCCCGCCTCTGGACAAGCTCATCATCCACTCCGCCAGACTTACAGCATACAGACTGAAGTGTTTGGGCGAGTGGAAGCGTGGAGGGCACAATCATCCTGAGCTAAACCTCTTCCACAAAAGCCCATTCACTCTGACCCAGGATCGACTACGGAAAAAAATTTCGGTAGAGAAATCCTATAAAATCCTAATCCCCACCAGGGAAGAATGGAAAAATCCGCAGTGGCTTCAAAGCCACAACGCAGACGCCTGGTTCACCGACGGCTCAGGAACAAATGGACGTTTTGGGGCAGGCGTGTACGGACCCAAAACCAACCACAGAATCAGCATCCCCCTTGGACAATACGCTACGGTTTTCCAAGCCGAGGTACTTGCCATATTGGAATGCATAAAACTACAAAGTCGACTTGAGGTAAAAAACAGACAAATCCTCATCTGCTCTGACAGCAAAGCAGCACTGGACGCTCTGGCTAAAGCCACCACAGAATCTTCTGTGGTCTGGGACTGCATGCAGGAGCTCAACAAATTGGGAAAATCCAACAAAATCACCCTAATGTGGATACCGGGTCACCAAGGCATACCCGGAAACGAAGAGGCCGATAGACTGGCAAAACTGGGCACACTGGATTGCCCAGTGGAGCCAGCTGTAGGGGTCCCCTTCGCTACAGGTAAGAAAATCATCAGGGACTGCTTGGAGCAGGAACATCGGGCTTCCTGGAAACAGAGTCAGGGATGTCGCCAGGCAAAAGCCATGATGGAGCAACCACTACAGAAGAAAACCAAGGCCCTACTTGACATGAGCAAGAAGAACCTTAGAACCACTATCGGTCTCCTCACCGGACACACGACCCTTAGAGCTCATCTATTCAACCTTGGCTTGACTGAGAGCAAGGATTGCCGAATATGTGGCGAGGAACCTGAAGACAGCATACACATTGTTGGCCGCTGTCCAGGGCTCGCCGCCAAAAGACACAGTTTACTGGGACGAGCCTTTCTCGAACCCAGCGATCTGCCCAACTTGAAGGTCAGTGACCTACTTAGTCTGGTAAGAAGTACCGGGCTACTAGCTGACAATTGACCTAACCACACAGTGGGTAGTTACAAAAGACCTTACAGATCTAGGTGACATCAAGGGCTGGAAACAAGCCCCCCACTCCATCTACTACTACTACTACATACCTTGGGAATTCGGTACTTGGTCATTAGACCAGTGAACTCCTTACCAATAAATTGTTTCCCATTGTCCGAAATGACATACTGCGGAATACCAAATTGCAGAAAGACCTTATGCTCCATAATGTGGCTAACGATTTTACTAGTAGCACGTTTTAAAGGGAATAATAAGCAATATTTGCTAAAACAACACGTGACTACTAGAATATGTATATTTCGATCTCTCGTCATCGGGTAGGGACCCAAAAGATCGACGGAGATCATCTGAAAGGGAAAGGCACACGACTTTGGATTACCCAAATGACCCAACGGAGACACGTTCGGATGTTTGTATTGCTGACACGTATCGCACTTAGAGACGAATTTAACCACGTCTCCATGTAAATTTGGCCAAAAATAGCGCAAACAAAGACGACGATGGGTTTTAAAGACCCCAAAATGAATTGCCAAATCAGAAGCATGGTTTTCTTGTATTAGCTTTTCTCGGAGAGGTAACGGCACAACTAACTTCCAGTCGTAACAACTGGTAAGTTGGTACTTGCTCCTCGAGTAACGATACAACTCACTGCCTTTGATCTGGTAATTGGGATACGCGGCAGGATTGCCGGATACCGCATTAACCAAATCGTTATACCAGGGATCGGCGACCACCGAGACAACCGCTACAGGAAGTAGGCGAGATAACGCGTCTGGGACGACATTTTCGACACCCTTCTTGTGGATGATCTCAAAATCAAAAGCCGATAAACGGATTCCCCACCTAGCCAAGCGTCCCGTTGGGTTTTTAAGCGATAAAAACCAACGCAAACTGGCATGATCAGTGTAGATTTTGACCTTGGGACCGCCCTCAAAGTAGCCTCGAAAATGCTCGACAGCATGGATCACGCTTAGGGCTTCACGTTCAGTAGCAGAGTAACGAGTCTCAGCAGGTAGGAGAGTCCTACTCGTGAAAGCGATTGGATGTTCTACGCCATCCACTGTCTGGGTAAGTACACCACCTAAACCGTACAACGATGCGTCGCAATGTAAAGCAAATGGCTTTGAATAGTCAGGACAAGCTAAGATCGGACTTGAAATTAAGGCGGATTTCAATTTTTGAAAGGCCTCTTCCGCCTCCGGTGTCCATGTAAACGCGGGAGCACCTTTGCGGGTACTAGTCAACCGGGAAAGAGGTGCAGCAATACTGGAAAAATTACGAATGAAACGCCGGTACCAACCGGCCATTCCAAGGAAACTCTTAACCATTTTAGGTGAATTAGGAGTGGGAAAGTCTAGGATACATTTTACCTTTTCGGGATCTGTATGTAGGCCATGGGAATCTACAACATACCCCAGGTACTTTAATTCATGCCGGAAAAACTGGCATTTTTTAAAATTTATAGAGAGATTCGCATAAATGAGACGATCTAGGACTCTGTTTAAGAGAGAAATATGTTCCTCAAAGGTCGACGAGACAATTACAATGTCGTCTAAGTAGCAAAACACCTTATTATCAAACGAAGGGTCAAACAATTGGTCAGCCAAGCGTTGCATGCACGAAGGCGAGTTGCGAATGCCGAACGGACAGACTTGCATAGCAAAGAAACCACGTCCAGGAACAGTAAAACTACACTTCTCTTGTGATTCAGGATCCAAGGGAATTTGCCAAAAGGCAGCCGATAAGTCGATGGAAGATAAATAGTTAGCGTCTCGCAAACTGTCCAGGATGGTAGTTATTCTCGGGAGAGGATACGCATCCGGCTTCGTAATGGAATTGAGCTTCCTACTATCAAGACAGAACCGCAAAGTCCCATCCGACTTGGGAACAAAAATAGTTGGATTATTCCAAGCCCCTTTACTAGGTTTTATAACGCCTAACTCGAGCATGCGATCCACTTCTTCGTTTAATAGTTGTAGACGAGCGGGAGACAAAGGGTAATACCGCTGCTTCACTGGTGGATGATCACCAGTGTTGATAACCTGAGTTATTAAATTTGTCCGACCTAAACCTTTGACTTCCGTAGAAATTTTCTCAAAACTTTTAATCATCTTGTTGGCTAACGACTGTTGATTCTCCGTCAGGGAAGCGAAAGGATGCAAGGCCCTCACTTCGTTGACGGAGTGCCAACTGACATCACTAGACTCTAAACGAACATATTTTAAAATTTCAGGTACCAAATCAAATTCTCGGACAAAATCCATACCTAAAATCAGAGAAGTTCCTATATCCGGAGCTACCACAGCTCGGATCACCTGACAGCGATTATTGAATTTAAAGGGCAAAGAAATATAGCCAATCGTCCGTACTGTACTTGAATTAGCTGTGCTGAGCGTCAAAGAAGGCGCTTTATGAAGAGTATAACCGATATCAATTAAATACTTATGTGAATCGGCACCCAAAATTGTCAAGCTTGAACCCGTGTTGAGTAGACCACACACAGCTATGTCGCCTAACGAAACATCTAGAAACGGACGACGGTTATCCTTCTCGTTTTTAAATAACAACGAGACCGAATCAACGAATGCCCTTATTCGGTCTCGTTGGGGCAAGTTTTTTGAAACATTCTGATGAGGTTGAACCGGTTTTCTTTCCTTTGAACAAGCCGGGCAAGTAGCAACGGTGAAATTAAACTTCCCACAACGGCAACAATATTTAGAGTGCCCGTGGTGAGTACCACCACGAGCACCACGCGAAGCTCCAGGGCCTCCGCGAGGACCGCCGACGTCAGTCGTGTTGCCTCGGGAGAAACCACCTCTATTTGAACCACCCCGAGGGTGACTTACATCCCGGGGTTGGTTATTGGAATTATTTAAATCTACCGCAGAAACCGCGCAATTTTGGAACTGCTGAACAAATGAAGAATCCCTATCAACAATGTCAACGGTCGCGTGATCGATAGCGTGTACCGTCTTGGACGACGACGCTTTAGATTTATTAAAAACCTGTAGGTTTTGATTATACTCGTCGATTGACAACTGAGCGTTTTCCAAACGCTTACCTAGGTGTAGAAGCTCATCAATGGAGTGGATTGTCACTAACGCGAACTGTTGTTGCAGGTACGGCCTCAAATTAGAGCAAATTATCTCCAGCTGTTCGGCCTCTGGACGTGGCCGAGACAATTTCTGGAAATAGCTCAACACTGTGGTAACAAAAATGTGGAGCGGCTCATCCGGCCTCTGAAACCTGGAACGTACCTGCCTCAACAAGTCGCGGTCGTAGTTCGCACTACCAAAATTATTCCGCAATTCACATGCGAGCTGAGACCAGCTCTCAATATGTGAAACCCGGGTGCGATACCATACGAGCGCATGATTTGTGAAAAGCTCACAGGCGGATTTTAATAAACGCGCGTCAGAAATGTTTCGCGCCAATCTATTTTCTTCAAGTCGTTCCAAAAATTCAACGACACAAGTCTTCCCGTCGTACACGAAACCTAAGCATAAAGGCTTCAAAACTCGCTCAAACGACACGTCGAAATCTCTGCTAACCGGAACCGTTTTCCTAACAAATTGCTCTTTTTTTGGATAAGGATCAAAAGTAGCCGCAGGAGAAGGTACATCAACCAACACTGAATCAGGTCGGGATCGAGGGAACTCGTTGCTAGAAGTCGAAGGAACCGGCAAAACTACTGGCTCAACCACCGGAACAAACAAATGACTGACGGAGGGCCCTTGCGTACTTAAGGAACTCTCTGGGACCGTATTTTCCCTTGACTCTGCCCTAGGTCTCAGTAAACAAGGACTGGGGCCCCGTACAATCTCCGAACATTCTTCCAAAATCTTAATCACCTCCGCGATTTCCCCTTTCAACGACTCCAGCGGATTCCGACGTTCCGTCTGTGCGTAGACAATCCTGGACACTCTATAAAACAAATGAGTGGCTTTTGTACAAACTCGTTTGTACAAAAGCCTGGTCTTATCCTCCAAAAACTGTTCGACTAGCTCCTGGAGAACAGATAGTCGAATGGAGCACTCATTGTACTCCTGGTCCGGGTCTAAGTCGGTAGTCTCGATTGACTGTGGCGGAAAATCATCCAACAAGCCCATGAATTGTCGCCGCATAGATTCAACCACCGTGGTTGCGACGCCTCGAATTTGAAATTCGTAATCCAATTCAGTTCTTACTAAATGCGCTGCGGCATAATAGTTTAAAATATGAGAAGCCATGATATTTTTTTTTTATAATATTTTTTTTTTAAATCTCCACCACAAAAATATAAAACCCAAAAGAAAAAAAACTAAAAATAACAATAAAAAAATATTATTCTAAAAAATTTAAGTAATGGAACAAGCTCACTCAGTTTTTCCCTGTGCCACCCTTTTCCTCCCAATTTCGGCAACCGATAAAACGCCCACCTGGATATCCAATTTGAACCTGAAAATATTACAAAAATTAGTCAATAAACGTTTAAGGCGACATACTACTTAAAAAATAAACCGTATCTGAGTTTTTAAGCCCCGCCTACTTACCCCCTCCCCTCGCGACGGGGCAGGTGTTTATTATGTTGACTCATCTCGCAGCGATATTCACTCGCTATCGATGTCTGGACTAAACACACTAGGTATACACTATTGCAATGGGATTTATATTTTGGGATTATGCAAGTGTCATGTACCTACGCTGGTGAAGAAGGCTACGCTTTATCATCATCTAAACTTGAACATTATATTACTTTCCCGGCTGCCACTGGTAGGGAAGGTGTTGTGATCGTGCGGAAAAAAATGTTTAGATAACGATAGAGATGTCCATTTTGAGGTCCACCAAGATGATTAAGACCATTTTCAGAGAAATGTATGTCTGTTTGCCTGTATGTAATCTCTCACGATAACTGCCGAGCCGTTGAACCGATTGAGTTGAAATTTGGAACATAGGGATAGTATCACCCTGGAATGCGCCCATTAGATTTTGGCTGTCAACTGTTAAACCAAACTATCACTGTCAAAAATTGACAGAAGCCATATCTTACAGAATTTCATTTGCGATATGTCATTTGAAATCCCCTGAAAAACTGTATTAAGAAGAGTCACCTGTCACTAATTAATTTTCGACATTTTAAAATTATTTTAAATGGTGATAGATGACAATTGGAGAAATGCCGTTAACTGTTTTGGATACAGTTTTCCAAGGGCTTTTAAATGACATAAATCGCAATTCATGTTCCGTGAGATACAGCTTTAGTATTTTTTTGATAGTTGTAGTGACAGTTTTTGATAGTATTTTTTGGCAGAAAAAACATTTAGAATCGAATTAAAAAACAACATTGTGTATCGAACTATTTATTCGCGGTATAATAGTTCTTTGAGGAGGACATAACGACACCCATCGCCTTGTACATTATCATTAAAAAAATATTTAATTAAAAAGTAATATAATTTATTTTTAGATACTGTAAGCACATCATTGTAAACTTTAAAGAAATACACATCATTAAAAATAAATAATTAATAATTAAAATATAAAATCATTAAGACAAAAAATCATGAAGACATTTCTGGTTGGCAAAGTAGTCTGTTATTTCTGAGTAGATACATACATATTAAATGTAAAGAGACGAATAAATACATTTAAAATTGCGCAGTACATTTGAGACTTCCTTTTTGTAGCCTTGACAGTGTCGTTTTGTAGTGGTGCGCCGACTTTTGTAATTAAAATTCCTCAAATGATAATACATTTTCAAAAGCCTGTTCATCATTATTAATTAGATCTGTACTCAGCACAGATTTGGAATATCGTGTACTTTTCGGTGGCTCTATATTGCTTGTGCTTTGCTTTGGAGTGTTATTGGCAAGTACATTCTCTGTGAGTTCTTTGCTCACTTTGTGATGGAATCACTGAAAACTAACTACCGCTTAAGCGTTGGACAAGGGAGAGGAACCGATTTCTTTCGTTTTATCGTGTCGTTTCTTTTATTTGCTTCTTTCAAAGTGTATTCAGGCTCCCTTAAATCCATATTCCTTCATACTCCTGGATCGATAATTTCAGGTAATTAATACACAGTCCATATAAAAACAAACAAGTTTTTTCCATGACATTTGTCCAAATCAAATCATTCGTCTGTATATATTCGGTTTTGAGGAGATCGTTTTTACCAGACCAAAATGTAAATAGGCACACTTCCTTTCCAGTTATATGTATCGTTCCAGTTACAGTTTCTTTCCAGCACACTTTCTTTAAAGTTATCCACAATACCACAGATAGTTCATACCTTGTTGAAAACTTACGTTTTTTCGTTCCTCAGCGATTAATTCGCAATTCACGCACGTTTGAGGTATCTCGTGCCAATACCAACTACGGGAAACATTCCATCGCTTATGGGCTGATATGCACGTACGACTCTTGTTTCTCCACCATCGACATTTTCAACCTCAACCAACCGACGTTCGTGAATTATTCAAATCAATTGCACCTAACGAGCTTGTTAATACCTATAGTAATTAGTTATATACTTTCTATACAACAAAATAAAATTCGAAATTTAAATTCTAAGTGTCAACATATTTTAAAATTTTCTCCCCTCTAAATAATAATTAAATAATAAATTTTAGTGATTATAGTGCAATTCTATAGTCTGGATTAACTCGCGGTTAACACGGTGGGCGCGATATCAGGCTGGACGCAAAGCTTTTTGATAGCGAGCGTCTTACCCGATACGCGGTTATAGCAGATTATTTCTGCGGGTCCGGTAACTTGAAGTGGACTGTAATAGTTATGTAAATTATTACCAGACCCCGAGTCCTTAGGGATGTTTGACCTCCAGTCCGAAGGGCGAATTGAGAGCGGGGCTCAGGCGATTCCTCGAAGCTCGCAGACGTGCGCCGATACCTCCACTGAGGAGCTTAAACGGGCACTTGAAATGAGTCACTTTGTTTTCGCACGCAATTAATTTATTGAACTTTAAAGCACTTATTATTAATTATAAAAAGGTAAATCACTATGGCTATCTTAGGTTTACCGCGCGAACGCTCCGTTATAATTTGAACGTTTAAACGCGCGTGTCGCAGCTAACGTAAAGCTGGAGATTGTGAAAATTCAGGAAACCGGTTAAGCGCGCAATCGCGTCCACTGAAGCCGATTTCTCGTAAACAACTGCCGCGACGATCTATCATCCCCCATGAGCCAGACGTCGCGACGCTTGCGCAGCTTATCTGATTGGTCGCCGCGCGGATACCTATCGCCCGCCGACCAGTCAGCGCATACCACCGGCGCGAAATCCTCCCCTTCACAGAGAGAGGGAGATGCCGTGCTACGTCCCGCACAGTCTTTCTCTTTCCAACGTTCCGCCGGGCAATACAATACAAGAGCGCGTGAAATCCGATATACCTGAAGGTGTTTAACGAAGGACCGTAACGATATACTTGTTACAATTACAATGATAGATTTTAGGCGCTAACTTAGCATCTAACTTATTATCTATATATGCAAAATAAGGGGTGTCAATTGTTCCATTAAGGGCCCACACACGATAGGCAAGCCGCTTCAACTATGGCGATAAATAACAGTGATGAATCGTTTCGGGAAAGGGTCGTCCTTTGTCTCCGTCGACAAAGCCAGGACTTCGTGTCAAATAAGTCGTCGAAATTTATGAGCTATTTCCTAGTCTATTGAAATTAACTGCTATTGACTCTAACTGACGTACGACGTCTGAATATCCTTCTACGAAGCTCATTCAGCCTCTACAACGTTCTATTTTTAAAATACTCCCCTTTCAGCCGATAATTTCGTCCACACGGGACGCGTCCCGAAGGATCTGATCGGTCTGAGCTGTTCACTTTAAATATTCGACCAGCGTGTCTATGGAAAAGTCGACCATCGAAAACAAGCGAGCTGTAGTTACTGGCTGAAGGCAGATCGACTTTGCTGAAGATACATCGGAGGACTTACTGAAGGTGGTGGTGGATTTGATTGACCAGCCACCTTTCGAAGACTATATGCAAAGACTCTCAGAAGGAGGTTACCGCAAGGTATAAGGACGATCAATTGTGCGCTGGCAGCTTAGAAGGATTACGAGACTCTTGTGGAGGCGATAGTGGTGGACCTCTGCAAGTGGCGATAGCTGACAACCAATGCCTTTTCAACATAATCACCGTTACCAGTATTGGAAAGAGCCCTTGCGGAAGTGCCAAGGGACCTGGCATATACACTGCCGTGAAGAGTCATGTGAAATAAATGGCGTTTTAGGAGTATGTCTACCGGCGAAAAATTGTCCAAAAACTGAGGGGGATTTGCCAAAAGGGAAACTATCACAATTTTGTATAATGTCGGAACAAGAGACTGTATGCTGTATTCAACACAGCCCCATGAGCAACAACACGAGATCATCAGAAAACCAGGATAAATCCAATAATGCATCTTCTATATCACCGCCTACTACAACAACTACCAATAAGTCACCGGTCATCTCTACAATAGCTCCAGAAAAAACTCAAACATCACCACAAGCCATAACTACCAATTTCATAAATGACAGTGTGAAAAACGAACTAAATCCGAAAAAATACCTCTGCAATATTGAGTAAAAATTTAACAATGACAGTCATTGCTGCGTTAGCGATTAATTGATTTATTTTATTTTATCTGCATCCAAACTTTTCTCTGGTCGTAACGGTCTCCGTTCCATCGGGTTCAGAAGAGGGAGGAAGAGAGAGTGCACCCGTGGTCGCGCGCCCACCTGTGCACTATAATATAGCCTGCGCACTTGACTGCTTCCGAACAGTGGACTCTGAGAAGACTAAAGAAGTCACTAGAATCTACAATGCAGTCGCTGTGGCCGAACACGGCTAGAAGGATATATATACAACATATCAGTAGCTACCACAAATATTTATAAATATCTATAAATATTTATTATATATCTATAAATACCTATAAACATCAATAAATATCTGTATTTATATATCCACTATACGACCTATCTATATCTTTATTTATATCTATATACATATACACATACCATCGTCTAACTCCTTCTTCCTAATCACTTCCAATTCCCTACCTCTCCCATCGGTTTTCTATATATTTTTTATATTTAATATGAACTTTGTTTATTATATAATTAATTTTTAAGTGTAATATGCTGAAATCCAAATGTGTAATAAACGATTATAGGCGTAATGTTTTTCTTTTTTTTCTACATTTATGCACACGTATGTATATTGTATGCGCTGTATTTTTCCAGAAATAAAATAAAAAATAAATAAATAAAAAGAAATTATATATGGACCTGTCCTTGAACTTGAACGTACCAGTGATGTTTGATGCTGATTTCAAGTTTTCCATCTTTCTGTTTCCAAAATGTCACTTTTCTTTTTCTTGTCGCTTCCGTTAACCAGATTCTATGCGCTGTAATGGGAAATTTGACTTCAAAAATATAATCATCAGATATTCCATCTGGAGAAGCTCCCAAAAATGGAAATTTAGGGTCAATGAATAATCCACATTGCTGAATTTCCACTTTTTCTAGACATATTTTTCATTCTAGTGCAGTTGTTTCATTTTCTTTTCCATGGCAAATTGATGCTACGTTGCTCAAATCCCATTTTCAGTCATGGATTTAACTAAATTGGCGCATTTTGTGTGTTGTTAACTATTGACAATTTTGCCAAAGTTAGACGCAGTTACCATTTTTCTTCGTAATTCCAACCACTCGCTGCTTTCACCTTGAATAACCGTAAGTTTTTCAATTCGCAATCGATCATTTTTCTATTTTCCAATTCTTGAAATAACAGAGCTTTGCTTTTTTCGAATATTTCTGATGGAACATCGGGTTGGTTGCAATGTTCTCCATAATGCGAATTATTGTTTTTTTTTTTCAAAAAAACTTTCTGCTTTTATTTCTTTTATAAAGAATGGATTTACTTAAATGCCTCTGTCTTCTTTATTCCACTTTTGATATCATGCCAGAGGGACTTTTGCCTATATATTTTTTATGTAATCTTGAGAGTGGCTGTTTTGTATTAAATGATATAACTGCCGCATTACATCGCGCTTGGTAAGACTGCTTTTGGATGTAATTTGTCCTCTTACCACCAATAAATTTTGCAATGATGCCGTTAAACCTTTCGAGAACATTACTATCTACATCATGAATTAGGCTTCTTGCATGTATTGCTACCTACGTTTTAAGTTATGTAACGTATTATTTCCCAAATAATGTCACCCATCAAACAACTCATTGCATCCAGTGTTTCATTTTCCGACAAACAATTTTAAAAACTTCTACATTTATCATGGTTTCCAAATGCATCTATCGGGGCGTTCAAAATGTCATTATACAGGCAATCAATTTTCTCATCAATTGAAAAGTTTTGACATTTATTATAAGCTACTGCTGATGTAATATTTCTTCGCATTTTTAGTTTTTTTTTTCACAGACATTACAAGTTGAATAAAAGCTTTTAAAAAGTAGATACCTACGTTTTGTTTTTTAAATTACAATTCTGCCTATCTGACGGTTTTCTATATTAGAACGGTCAGAATCGTAGCCTAATAGTATATTATATTTATACATGGTGTATAGCTCTGTCATATGGCTCTAACGCAAATGTATTGGCATTATTTACTGTCCCCTTATATATGACATATTTTGACTCGCGGGAAGCAAGCTGAAGTGGCGCACTTGTTTTAAACTCGCATAAGATCACACCGGTCGTAGGTTCAAAACCTACCGATATGTATATTTTTTTTTTGTTTTTATACATAAAGAAACATTGTTATCAAATAAATGAACACTTTTTATTAAAAAAAAGTAATATTGTAAATTAAAAAAATAAATAAATAAATATTAAATATTATTTTACTTATTATTGTTTCTATTTTTCAACATATGATTTATCATGTTTTTAAACCTCTTTCATTTACACGGTGAAATAGCCATCTAAAACCGATATTTTTTTACTTCACATCTCCGATCCATCGAAATGTCAATTTGGTAATAATAAGTCATGAAACAGAGCGTCGCGAACGCAACCGCATATGTCGGCCTTCGAAGCCGAAATGAACCACGTTTCTAAGAGCCAATAACATTTCATTATAAAAGGTTGGCTGTTATGCCATTTGAATCAGTAATTGATCCCCACATAAGAACCATATTGACCCAATGTCGCTTGCGGCATTTTGAATGCCAGCGCGTCGTCGCGAGAAGAGCGCGCTCATCTCATTGTATGACAAAAATAATATAAACGGGCTCTGCAAAATATTATTTTTAAAATATACTGATATTTTATTTGAAAAAAATAATCGTCAGTACTACAAGTTTATTGTACATAGTTTATGTAAAAAAAAACAAACTTGAAAAAAACACACAGTAATAAGTAATATTTAACAGTGAATATGGATGAAAGTTACACTTTTTATATAATTTTTTTTAACAAGAAAAACTTATTTTTTAAAATTTATGCGAAAGCATTCCTCTTTACAACTATTGTTAAAATGCCGTAGTATTTTTTTTGAGTTTCTTGATCGTGCAGTTTAGTGTGAGGCACGTTTCAAAAAATGCTCTAAAATGAAAATTTCCTGTATAGCTCCCAGATTTAATTATTTTCCTCAATTTTCCAATACTTAAAAAAAAATCTGAAATAGCTATCTACTTAAGAAAGGTACTGTGAGTTACGATAATTTTTTTTTGTTGGCTAACATCATCAGTTATTTCAGTATGACTGTTCAAAAATTGCCAAAAAATGTAATTTTCGAAATTTACCTACATCGTCGCCTTAAGAAACGGCAACAGAATAGTATAAGATACGGCGAACTTATCGTTCATTCGCGGCGAACCGCAGAAAAATACAAACCGCTTATTACACAAAATATTAATCTATACAATGTTTCTCGCCGGATTTAATAAAAATTACAGTATATTACTTAAAATATTGCGGCGAACTTAACATTCGTTCGCGGCGAACCGCAGAAATAGTTAACAAGGCAAAAATGCGAAATTATTTGCAAATTTCGTAACATCTGTCCAAAAAAATACCGCAATTTGAAAAAAATACCACAATGTTGCTACAATAATATTTCTTATACAAAACTGAAAAAAATAACACAAAAATACCAATATCTGAAAAAGACTACCACTTATCACCGCAAAAACGTATATTTTAAAATTGCGAAGAGATATTTCCACCCGCCAAAATTTAGTTTATAGGCCCCAGCTTTGGGCAGCCAATTTATAACGTACGATTATCAATCCAATCGCGTTATACCGAAAGAAACAAGAGCGCCATCGCGTTTATTTAAAACGCGAAAAAGAAAAAATACCATAGGTTAGGTTATGACCGAAAATAAAAAAACAACCCCAGGGTCGGGGAAAGAATTTACTTTGTCACTAAATTTGGCAAGACAGAGAATAAACCTTCGCAATTTTAAAATAAAACTACAAGGTAAAGTTATAAAAACAAGATCCTTTTATTTTCCAGGTAGTTCCTCCTATCTCCTCTCCATACATGTGGTAGACTTCCGAAATGTGACTTGTGATACGTTTTTCCGTTCAAACGGACATCCAGGCGAGAAAAAAAATCAGGGCACGGTGGTCCGATTTATATTTGATATTTCATTGGAATATAGAAAAAGGCGGCACAGCCAAAAACCCGCTGTGACGGAAAGAGAAACACACCATTACTACAAAACTCGTTTATCTAATTGAATCCCGAAAAGAATTAAACGCTTACCGAAAATTGAGAATTGTTCACATTATTTTTAAAAAATGCCGCACTCCATGGTGCACACACCTCGCGGATCTTCGAAAATCTGCTCCCCTCCATTACTGTGGCTAGTTTGGACAGACTGGACTGCCTGCAGTTATACCAACTTTAGGAGATTTAAAAAAAACTCATAGCTACTCATGTTCACTAAAATAGTAATATTTTAGGTAATATTTATTATATTTATTAAAATTGTTTTTGAACTCGATTGTTTAAATAAATCCCTTGTTTTTTTTGTCATGGCAAGTACACCAGAAGGGTCATTTTTTATTGGGCTGTGCGATACGGCTATTATGACAGATCCAACTGTCAAAGCTTTTGGGGGGCGCCAGTATTGCATGCGGCAATTTTGCACAAATGTCACTTTTGACAGTTCCAAATTTGTTGAGGGCAGATTTGCAGGAGGCAGCGCTGCAGGCGGCAACCTTGCAGGCGGCAACCTTCAGTACAGTTTTTAAATTTTTCTGTTAGGTTAGGTTAGGTTAGGTTTTTCTTTCCCTAAAATCGAAGTGACATTAATTACCGGCATCCTTGTAGTGGATGACTTTTATACATCAAACTAAACATTTAAAAAAATGTTTTAAGTTTTTCTGTTAGGTTAGGTTAGGTCATTTTGACATTTGCAAAACTGCCTTCTGCAAGATTGCCTTCTGCAAAACTGCCGCCTGCAAGAATGCCGTCTGCAAGATTGCCGTCTGCAAATTTGCCTTCTGCCAGTTTGATGGGACCCAAAGCTTTTAGCAATTTTATCTGGTTTTGGAAATTGTTTTGAGATTGTGACCCATGATTCCGAAACAACTCGAAAACTGAGTAAGACCAATATGACAAAACACGAGAAATACAAGCGAAACATGTTGCAAGTTGCAATGCGTGCAACATGTTTTTTTGAAACAGAACATGTCACGCAAATTTGGATTTTTGTTACATTTTGGTATAAATAACAATTAGTCGTACGATTTATAACGTACGATTAGCAATCCAATCGCGTTATACCGAAAGAAACAAGAGCGCCATCGCGTTTATTTAAAACGCGAAAAAGAAAAAATACCATAGGTTAGGTTATGACCGAAAATAAAAAACAACCCCAGGGTCGGGGAAAGAATTTACTTTGTCACTAAATTTGGCAAGACAGAGAATAAACCTACGCAATTTTAAAATAAAACTACAAGGTAAAGTTATAAAAACAAGATCCTTTTATTTTCCAGGTAGTTCCTCCTATCTCCTCTCCATACATGTGGTAGACTTCCGAAATGTGACTTGTGATACGTTTTTCCGTTCAAACGGACATCCAGGCGAGAAAAAAAATCAGGGCACGGTGGTCCGATTTATATTTGATATTTCATTGGAATATAGAAAAAGGCGGCACAGCCAAAAACCCGCGAAAAATGAGACCTTGTTCACATTGCACAAAAAACGCCGCACTCCTAGTGCGCTATCCTCACGGATCACTGGTTTTCACCAGGTTCTCCGTCTCCCAACGCGAGTGAGCAAAAAGTCTTGCTTCTACATCTAGTCTTGGTAAATAACAATTTGGTATGTCATGTTACTCTTTACTCTAAAATTTCACAATGGCAGGTTTATTATCTAACCAGTCTCTTACAACCGACCCTACTGTAAAATATTTATATGTATGTGTGTGTCACATTTGTGTAATTTTATGTCTATTACATTTGATTGACAAAATTCTAATGCAATTCCATTAATTTTAACCCAATGGAAAATGGTGACCCATTTGTAGCGTAATATCAGTCGAGCTAACCAATATGCCCCAAGGCCATTTCTTCCTACCAGCCGGATAAAACAACAGCAGTAATCACTATCACAAGAGTAATAACACGAGATGTTATCTGCTTTCTACATCGACGTTGGTTGCTTTTCGATAGGAATCATATTAGGTCGATTGCTGGAGAAAACAAGAATTTTCTGATTCCAAACTCCAGATTTAGCAAGTAGATATATCAGAAAATTTAATGTAACGAAATGCAGCTTGAAACATGTTTTAAGGTAAATAATTCACTATATTGTATCCAGATCTTTACAAAAATTACGACACAAGATAAACAACAACAAGCTCCGGTTCGACAGTATAAAACTGCGAATGGGCAAATGCACAAATTGTGTATAATTATAATAAAAAATGTATTTGTGGCAAGGTTTTGCGATAAGACAGGCGGCGCTTTTATGAGTTTATGCCGTGCATGTCAATGATGATACGTCAGCAGGTACTGAGTTCATTTTTATATTATTTAATTAATTTGGGATGTTTTAGATTTATATTTTTGTTAAATCCCCAGGATTTCTGGAAAATTTCACCCCTAGCTCCCCAAAATGAATTACCCCACCCTCCCTCGCAAAAAAAACTGAATTTGAATTCTCCCTCTTGAATTTGAAATACAAATAATAAAAAAAAAAAATATTTGAAATAATTTTAAAAGTCCGGAATCCACCGCTTACAGAAAAAGAATTATGATGACTTCGGTCAGTAAATTCCATGGCAAGTCAGTTTGTATTTTATATTTATTGGCTTTTGTGCTAAAAGTTGGCGGGCTTCTGGCCTATAACCCGGTCCGCTAACTGACTTATCAATAGGAAAAAACTCCATCAAAATCGACAGTTTAAAAAAAGGGTCATCAGTTTGATTTTCCCAATAAAATACTAGTTACCACAGTTAGCTTACCATCTGTTGACTTCGGGTACATTGGTGACGGCGACCAGAATAGCACCAGCTTCTCTCATCAGCCTTACGGCCTGTAAAAACGAAGGTACAATACAATACAATCAACTACTCCAGTAGATAGGCATTCCTACACTTTGATGCGTCACAAAATTAAATGCTTAAAGTTTAATTATTAAAAACATAACTATCATGATAGTTGTCATGGCTGTAATATATTTAATATTACCTACTTACAAATAATCAAAATATACTAATGTCATTAAATAGTTAGGGAGAATAATACATTAAAATAGAAATTCAATACAATACAATACAATCAACTACTCCAGTAGATAGGCATTCCTACACTTGGATGCGTCACAAAATTAAATGATAGTTGCTATAACTATATGATAGTTGTCATGGCTGTAATATTATATTTAATATTACCTACTTACAAATAATCAAAATATACTAATGTCATTAAAAGTAAGAGAGAATAATATATTAAAATAGAAATGCAAATTCTATGTAGAATAATCAACGTAAAATAATTTTATTTTCAATCCAGCAATATACCTTCGTATTTTTTAAACATAAATAGATGTATACTAAATAATATGAGAATTAGAATGTTAGCTATCATAATACCGTTATGTGGAAAATAAACTCGGAATTTTCAAACTCCCTTATACCATAAATTGGGTTTCTTACCAAATTATTTATAATTATCTTTTTAAATTGGTCCTCTCCAAGGCTTTTCATTTGCTCTGGAATCTTATTATAGAAGGACAAATTTTGGTGAATAAAACCGTATACTTTGCTAAGTCGCTGTCGGTTTATTCCTCGTATCGTGATGATGAAAATCACTATTCACCGGAACTTTTGCTAGGCGTCTACGAGCGTACATAATATTTTTTTCGTAGATGTAATATAAATTAGTCTCATTCGTTATAGGTTACAATCGAAGAGATACGATTTTTTCAAAAATGATCTCGAATTTCATTACATAAGCAATAAACGTGCGAAATGAAACTCACTTCAGCGTCGTCATCAGCTTTATTATATTTTCTCGACTTGAGTCCTAAACTATTGACCATTCCTTTAACGGAAAACGATTCCTTTGCCGTGAAGGGGACACCTAAAACCAGAAGGAAAATGTTATATTTAACACTCGTGGAACATTACCTTATAATGTGACAATATTGAAACTTACCTAGATAGGGTTTGGATGAGAGAATTTGTTGGTGCGAGCCGGAAGCAATGAGCTCATCTGCCGCTTCGGCCTCGCGAATGGCCACCTCGAAGCGTTCAGCCGTCATCGCATTCACCACACCATTCACCTAAAGTTTTCAGTCTCATTAGCTCCTGCAAAAATTACATGGAGGGATATGGCCTGTATTAGACATATTGTCTGCCCAACGTAGAGTTTGTTTTTAGCAACTCATATCTCTTTATAAATATTTTTAACCGACTTCAAAAAAAGGAGGTTCAATCGTTTTTTTTTTAATGTTAGTTACCTTAGAACTCGGTCATTTATGAACCGATTTGGATTTTTATTTTATTTGAGAGGATATGCTTCCAGATTGGTCCCATTTTTATCAAAATTTTGTTCTGATGATAGGATTCATGAGGAATTGAGGGAACTCCTCAAATATTATCATATGAAGTTGAAAAGTTACATGTTAATTCAGTTCCGATGACAATACATTTCTTTACGGTAAGCATGACCTGATTCTTCACCCAGGGTTGGCTCCCTACGAAAGGACTCCTCAACGGTCAACAGCGCAGACACAAAATTTTGTATTTGCATTCAATTTCGACAGCCCGTTGTTTCAGTTTCACAAGACAGGACTGCGGCACCCAGGGTTGGCTTCCAACGAGGGAACTCCTTAATGGTCAACAGCACAGACACGAAATTTTGTATAAGCATTAAATTATGATCGCCCGTTCTAAGTTTCACTATAAAACAGCTGCTGCACTTATAAAAAAAATGAAGTCTGTTTTTTTTTTGTTAAAATATTGTATTATTTAAAATATAACTTATCTTTCAGTATTTTTATATATACAATATAAAATTATAAGTATCTTTGTATAAGTAAAATGAAAAAAAATAAAAAATAAAATACAACCGGAGCTGCCATGGAATTCACAGACCAAAAATCGGGCCCATCATATATAATTATTACGCTTCTGGGAGGTGAACGATGGATTCCGGACTAACGACCGGCTGTGGTAGGTTTAGGACAGCTGTCTTGCCACATGTGAGTGTTCACCTTACTACCCATTCACTCCCCCTTCGAAGCCATAGAATTTGAGATGCAGAAATCGCGGTTTTAGATAATTTTTCTAAGGAGTTGAATATTTTCCTGGAAAGACCAAGATCTTTAAAAAGGTGAAACAGAGATTTAGCTGGCAGGCCACGAGCGCCAACTTCCACCGCGTGAAGGTGAACAGTGAAGCCGTTCCTGGTGACGGCATTTGCGAGATCATAGTATTTATTTAATTTGTACTCGTGGTCTTTTGGGATATTTGATTCCTATGGAACAGTTAATTCTACGATAAGGGCCATCTTCCGAGATAGAGAGTAAAGAGTTATATCTGGACGGAGGGCTGTGCATCCGAGACTTTCAGGGAATTTATACTGCTTAGAGATCGAATCGACCTCCAGAATCTAATCTGAAGTTTTCTCGATTATTGAGAAAGGTTTTGTAGTGAAATGTTTTTTGCCTTTAGAGCCATCCCGCACAAACTGTATTGGGGGTTTGGAGGGTACTGTCAAACCCTTGTTGGCACGAGCCACTGAGAGGCAAATCACCTCGCGAATAATAGCAAGGACTTTGTCGTGGCGGTAAGTGTACCGTCCTTGATTTAAGGCCACCTTGCAGCCAGCTAGAATATGCCTGGCTGTGCAAGGGGTATTGCCACAAAGGGGGCATGACCTACCCTCGGCAAAGCTCCAACGAGCGAGGTTACTGGGGTCTGGAAGCGTATGCTGAAAGGCATTTAAATAAAATTTCAGCATCTCTGGGTCATACAACATTACTTTCCAGTGCATTGGAGGAGGAATGCAAAAGTCTCCAATTGTTGTCCAATCATTCTGGCAATGAAGGCCAATAGCGTGAGCCATACCATTGATTTTATAGTGTAATCAATGGCCATACTATTGCTGTCGTAACCTCCCCGTAAGAAAGACTTCTTCAAGTCCACATCGCTCATGGTTGTACTGCCATACCCCAAGACCATTGCTGTTCTGGCTGATAACTATATCACAAGACGTATAACTATATACAGTAGAACCCCGGTTCACCGAACCCGGGTTATCTGAAACCCGGGTTATGCGAAACAGCTCAATTTTACACTCATGGCTACACTAAGAAAAAAAGTTACAATGCCAATGAAACTGGTCTTACTGATGTAATTTAACTAAATGTAATTTTAACTTTAATAAAAATCGTAAGTGTACCCTACAAAGATATTTTTGAATTGAATTGTACTAAAATAGGTACTTTTGAAAGGTCTGAGTTGTGTTCATGGCTTAACTGAAAAAATCGTTATCCAAAACGGCTCTCCCCCCTTTATTTCGGTTAACTGGGGTTGTACTGTATAATTATAAATGATCATTATAAAAGTATAGCTTATTTAAAGTATATTTTTCTTTATATTTTTATTTATTTGCAAATGCCTGCAATTTTACCTAAAAATTGTGCACACTGCACAGGTTGATAGTTCAAATTCAACGATAAAGCCGATCACAGTGTGTGCCTAAGTACAAGCATTGCTAAGTTGGACGACATTAAACAATGCAGTTATTAGTTAACCATGAATAGTTTTAGTTTTTCTGTGGTTAACCTTTGTACTAATGATTTTAGCAATGTACCTTTAGCAATTACTTCAAATAAATAAATAAATACAAACGGAGCTGCCATGGAATTCACCGACCGGAGTCGGGCCCATCATAATACTATTTTTTTACACTTCTGGGGGGTGAGCAGTGGATTCCGGACTTACGAACCGGCTGTGGTAGGTTTAGGACAGCTGTCTTGCCACATGTGAGCGTTCACCTTGCCACCCATTCACTCCCCCTTCGAAGCCATAGAATTTGAGATGCGCAAATCGCAGTTTTAGATAATTTTTCTAAGAAAGAGTTGATTATTTTTCTGGAAAGGCCAAGATCTTTAAAGAGGTGAAATAGAGATTTAGCTGGCAGGCCACGAGCGCCAACTTCCACCGCGTGAAGGTGAACAGTGAAGCCGTTCCGGGTTACGGCATTTGCGAGATCATGGTATTTATTTAATTTGTACTCGTGGTCTTTTGGGATATTTGATTCCCATGGAACAGTTAATTCTACGATAAGAGCCACCTTCCGAGATAGAGAGTAAAGAGTTATATCTGGACGGAGGGCTGTGCATCCGAGACTTTCAGGGAATTTATACTGCTTAGAGACCGAATCAACCTCCAGAATCCAATCTGTAGCTTTCTCGATTATTGAGAAAGGTTTTGTAGTTAAATGTTTTTTGCCTTTAGAGCCATCCCGCACAAACTGTATTGGGGGTTTGGAGGATACTGTCAAACCCTTGTTGGCACGAGCCACTGAGAGACTAATTACCTCGCGAATAACAGCGAGAACTTTGTCATGGCGGTAAGTGTACCGTCCTTGATCTAAGGCCACCTTGCAGCCAGCTAGAATGTGTCTAGCTGTGCAAGGGGTATTGCTACAGAGGGGACAAGAACTATCCTCGGCAAAGCTCCAACGAGCGAGGTTACTGGGGTCTGGAAGTGTATGCTGAAAGGCATTCAAATAAAATTTCAGCATCTCTGGCGTCCAGTCATAGAGCATTACCTTCCAGTGCATTGGAGGCGGAATGCAAAAGTCCCCAATTGTTGTCCAATCATTCTGGCATTGAAGGCCAATAGCATGAGCCATACTCTTGCTGTCGTAATCTCCCCGCAAAAGAGACTTCTTCAAGTCCACGTCGCTCGTGGTTGTACTGCCATACCCCAGACCAGTGCCATTCTGGCTGATTCCAGTAAGGAACTTTTTGTGGAAGTCTACGCGGGCTTGTAGATCATTTGAATCACTACGGCCACTTATTACGTGCTTCGATATTGCCGGATCTTTGGAATTGCAGAGAATCGAATTTTTGGTTATTCTGGAGTTGGCGTAGAGCAGAGAGGGCAGTTTAAGCGCTAGCCCAAAATTTTGTTTGGACCTGAAGAGAGTCGAGGGGTCAGCTGGTTTGGCTAAGGACAGCCAGGATTTTAAACTAGCTGTCACCAGCGCATCTAGACGGGACAGTTGGGTTTTGGTAAAATCGTAAATAAGAAAGGGCCATGACAAATGTGACGTTAGATAATTGTCATAGATCCAGGCCTTACGAGGGCCAGAAATTAGCAAGGCATCTATTTTCGCCAGGCAACTTTTGAAATGCTCTATAACATGATCGCCCGAGACGTCTTTTCCCTGATGGGTGATTTTTCTGCCGAGGAATTTGAAATGATTGTTTGGGTCTATAAGGGAGATATTAGAGCCCTTATAGACCAATTTGGGGTCATAGGATGTAAATTTTGTGCCCATGCGGGCGAGTCCAAGGCAAAAACATTTGGAGGGCTTCACTTTTATACAGCCTGACCAGTCGCAGAAAAGCTCCACTTTCTGTAATAGCAGGGAAAGCTGCTTGGGGCTTCTGGTGATGAAAGTTAGGTCGTCGGCAAAAGCGAGGCACGACGAGGTGTATTGGCCGTCTGTTTTAAAACGGTAGCCCCACTTCCTGTCAAACTGGGTCAGGCTTTCCAGCAGTATATTAAAAACTATATTAAAAATCGTCGGGGAGAGGCAACAGCCCTGAAATAGTCCAATTGAATATGGTATAGAGCGGGTAGTCCATTCTTGCGTTTTAACATGGAAAGTCAGACAGTTGTAGTAGGAGGCTACAATGTCACGCACGACTGGTGGGAAGTTGTACCAGCGGAGTGCAAAGTGGAGGAGACTGTGTCGGACTGACCCAAAGGCATTCTCTAGGTCGAGCCAGCATACATTGATTTGGCGTTCGTGCTGTCTCGCATCCTTGATGGCAGCAGCCAGGAGAGAATTGTGCTCGAGGCAGCCCGAGACGCCACGCATGAAGCCTTTTTGAACTGATACTCCAAGGTACTCATTCCGGTGCATGAATTCGCTCATCCTCGTGTGGACTATGCTAAAAAATATTTTGGCCACAGTGTCTGTGAGAGCAATGGGCCGAGCGTCCTTTGGTCCGGTGCAAACTGGGACCTTCGGAATTAAGATGACTGTCGCTCGGCCAAAATTCTGTGGGACTACACCGCTATTCCATATATTTCGGAAGATGGATCCTAAATATTGCAGAAGGCAGGGGCATTTTTTGTATACTAAATAGGGAATACCATCGGGACCCGGAGTAGAGCCCGACGGCTTCCTCTTTACTTGATTAAGAATCTCATCTAGAGATAGAGGTTGAGAAGCAAAAGCTACCGTAGGCAGGGGCGGAGGTGTAATGCCCGGCGGAGGGCTGTAATTATGGAGCCGCATTGGGTCCTCATACGTGGTCGAAAAATATTCCGTGGCCATTTCTTCCGGGATTTGGATTTTTCCCTTGGCGGCAGACAAAACCGTTTTGCTGTAGTTAAAACGGTTTTTGTCGAACCGGGCTTCCTCTTTGGATTTGAGAAATGCTGCCTTGCGCTTGTCGTTTTGCGTTGCTACGCTCTGTATGAGTTTTAGTATAGAGCGGTACGCGCGCGAGAAGTTGTGGCAGAGGGCTTTATCCCCGGCTTTCTTGGCTTCACGTAACTGGCGACGAAGTAGCCGCTTTTGCCTACGGAGCTTTGCCTTAAATGCGTTTTCTCTGTGAACCGGGTCGACATGGGTAGATTTTGGGTAAACACCCGAGAAGTATTCATGGACCGCCACCTGGAAGGATGACAGCTGGACGCTGGCAGGGGCATTACGGTTCACAGAGTGGTCAAGAATAGAAGTTAAATTATTATTATGAAATTCCCAGTCCTCTTTCGCAAGTGAAGGGAATTTTAGAGGAGGGAAGGATACGATTTGCGCGGGTAGAGGAGACCGGTCGGGTGACAAACTGCGGGCAGATGTGGAGTCAAGGGACATGTGAGGTTCAACTCTGTCCGTGACTCCTTGCGACGGTTTAAGACACTGACGTGCAGCGTCGCTATCATCGTGCCCAGCAATGTGTTTTTTTAACCATGCTAATCGTTTATATTGTTTCCCGCAGATATTGCATTAAATATTGCATAGATACATACGTACATACTAAGTATGCGTTACTTCGTAATGCGAATGCAACCACAGATATTTCATTCTACGATCGACACGTGATGACTGCGTATTATTATCCCGTGCATCATTCTAAACAGTTAAAACAATATCAAAGTTTGTTTTAACCCTGAAGCGCTCACAAGCGCCTAACTGAATAGAAACGTGAGAAGACTAGCTCTTCAAGAATTAAATAAACACTAACCAGCGAATATATCACTATAGCAATAGCGAATATTGCATTGAGGAAGACAAGACTTAGTAGGTAAGAATGATTTATTGACAATGATCAATCGGCCAGAGACAAATGCCACATGTATCGTAGCCTAAGGAATTTACTTAAACAATAGTACATTTTGTTATGTAAATTCTCGCATAAGTAATGGTATGGCATAATGACATTGACTTTTCGACCCCAGCCACTCCACGTAATTATGTTAAATGATAGGTAGGTAGTTGTGATTTGTGCTATATCGGTGGGTAGTTGTTATTTTTTACTGGATACTTTCACATTATTTTGCACCATAGGTTGTTGAAGTCCTTTTCTTTTGTATTTATCGTGCTTACTATCTTCTTCTTCTTCTTCATATCTTCATCTTCGTTGGACATACGCCTCTCCAATCACTCTCCATCCGGATCGGTTGTCCGTTTCCCTCGTCCAGACAGGTCCAGCTGTCTCCTTGATGTCATCGCATTATCGGGCCGGTGGTCTGCCCGCACTTCTTCTGCCTAGCCGAGGTCTCCACTCCAAAATGCGCTTGCTCGACCGTTCGTCGTGTCGTCGGGCCACGTGGCCGGCCCGAGCCCATTTCAGCTTGGCCACTCTTTGACCCACGTCGACTGTATGATGAGCTCGTTTCGGACTCGATCGCGCAACGATATGCCGAGCATGACTCGCTCCATGTTACGCTGCACCACCTTAAGCTCGTGGATCATCCCAGCAGTCAGTGTCTATGTCTCACAAGCATACGTCATAGCCGGTAACGGGCACTGATTATACATTTTTGTCTTGAGCGATTGGGGAATTCTGGACTTCAGCACGAAGCTCAGCTTCCCGAAGGCTGCCCATCCCAATTGTGCTTACTATAAGAACCTCGATTAGTACAATTTGCTAATAAAAAACACATCCTTCAGAATATGACCTGTAGCTACAGTACTTACGACCCAACTTGGTAACAGGACTATTCGGACATCAGGATTATTAGTGGACAAAAAAACTAGACAAACTTAAGTGAATAATAAAATTGTGGAAGTTTTTCTTTAATATCTCAAAAAATTACAAAGTTATAAGCTTTCAGTCAGCCTCTAAAACGGCCGCTTGCATTAGTTTGCATACATTTTCAGTACCTATGGTCACAGTATAAAAAGTACATTAAGGAAAGTCCCTTTCATTTCGATTACAACTAGCAAGCGTCGTCTCCACAATCATAGGTGCCATTTTATGTGGTATAAGAAAAGTATACCAATTACAGTATGAGAAAAAGCATGTTTTATATTTTTAACTTTCAGATATTGGGATTTTTCTCCTATAACAAAGGCTTACATAATAAAAGGTCATAAATGACTTTTGTAACATTTCATGTAGAATAATCTCTGCAAAAAATCTCCTAAAATTGAAAATCATGTTTTCCGCACAAAAAAAGACATAAAAACAGCGATGTTTTACTTATCTTTTTACTTTCAGGTACGGAGTTACCCCTTGAAAGGACTGTCATGCTATCGTAAACACCCTGCACATCTAGTGCTGTAGGATAAGGCAATTGACTTTAACTTAAAAGAACCCATAGCGACTCAACCGATGGAAAACATCAAAACTTTAAAAACGTTCAGCGAGCAAAATCAGCCATCTGCAAACACATATTGACTAACGAAAATAAACCAACGAGTGTAATTTCAAAATCTCACCGTATCCAAGAAACAATTTTGCTTTCCACACATGATCCGGGAAGCCATTAAAATGAAAAGAATCTCCAAACTTCAATAAAGATGAATGTTTGAAACTCTACTGTGGAAACCCTCTTTCTAAATAAAAAAAAATATGCTCTCAATGTCCAACGCCGAATGCAAAGATGCAAACGAGACACAGTGAGTATCATGTGCACGGCGGAAAATGAAAATTCACACGAGCCACCCTCCCACTGCATAGAACAGCGGCAGTTTGAGGCATATTCGCAGCTGAACAACATCGGACGACAACCGACAGCCTGCCAGTCTACCCTCAACAAAGGCTGTAACATGACCAAAATGTCAGGCTTTACCAACTTCCTGAAGTAAAATCGGTTTTGGTCTAATTGACATCTATGTATACTAACCTCCTTAATTCTGTCAATGCACATATTAACCATTCGCTGAGAAGTTACAACTTTGGTGCGTATTTTGTGAGCTAAGGCGGTGGCACCTTCCATAAGAAGGATGTTGTCGCTTTGGATATCGGGAATGTCTGCTCGCTTGGCCCCCCAATAGATGCGGGCGACATAGTCCACTGTGCAGTTGAAATAGTGTCTAGCCATGGCCGACAAATACAACACTAGGTTCAAAGCCATACTTTTGAAGACACGATTCGTTTTGTCGCTAGGGCGTTTCTGGAAAAGACGAATACGTAAATAATGGATAAAAGGAAACAGCGGAGGCTGACAATGACGCCGACGGGTCACCGAACGTACCGATTGACTATGAGCATCGCTGTTGCGGCACATTATACCCGTACGGAGGGACGGCGTTGTGCCGTTGGGAGGGCTGTTGCTGTGTGGTTAAACTCTTACTTGAATGATCTGCGGTTACCGGTAGGGCCTACGGACACACAAACCGACTTAATGCGAGCGCTAAACAAGCAATGACAGCCAGACAGACAAATGGGAAATCACTTTTACAGCTTAAAAATCGCTAACCGGTTTCACCTTTGGCTCCTATACTTTTTTGCTCGCTTCGAGTTTAAAGAACTCCCGCACAACGCAAACACCGAAATCCGACCAAATCCGACTATAATTATTGTTGACACTGACAGACAGTTGATACCTATGTTGCCAGATGAAGTGAAATTTCCCTTCGCGAGGGATTTTTTTTCCAAAAACTAATGAGAAGTAGAGTCGGCCGTGGAAATAGGATGCGATTACAAAACTTTTTATAGCGACGATTGACCCGTGACCCATGGAGGTGCGAAGTGGGCGATGCACCACGCTCTCAAGCAGTTAAGTCGGGAATTATTGCAGTATAGGAACCTTTCTCAAAAATCGAAAAAATAAAGAAATACTACTAGATTCGATTATTCGAATGCTAAATATAAAAGAAAAAAGCTTCGGACGCGTAAAATTTCAAAACCAAACTTACATACAAAAAAAAAGTTTTTTTTAAACTCAGTTCTTTAAAGTTGTTTATAAAAAAATCTAACCTACCGCCAAATAGCTGTTTATGTATTATAAAAAAAACTGACAACCTACCTAAATGTATGGGTTTGGCGCTTCTCTAAATGCCTATATCTCGCTTATTTATTGAGACCGAATAAAGATTATTGCAGATTCGGAATCAGCGTGGTGAATATAGTCTAGTGACGTTAAAAAATCAACAATCTAGAAGAGGTTCCTATACTGCAATAATACCTTAAGTCGCAATGCTGCCAGATGCTAGCACAATTTCAAGGCGTTAAAAACAAAAAAAATAATATTTTTTCAAAACCCCAGAAAAACCACCAAATTCCGACATTTAAAAACAATAAATGCACAAAACACTGGCTAAAGTATAAAAAACAGACAATGTAGCGTCTAAAATTTTGAATCTGGTTACAGTCTCGATTAATACAGTACTTATAGTCAACTGTATATCTTGCCTTAAACCGTGTGGGCTGGACTACTGCTATAGCTATATCAGATAATAAACTACGTTTAAAGATATTACAGTATAAACAGTAGGTTTACTCTCGAGCTACAGGACATTGCGGAAAGAGGGTGCGAAGAATGTGGGCAGAGGGGTACGTCTCGGAGTACGCCTTTGGTTAGCGTTACGCACAGGTAGAGGCTGGCGACATTTTCGAATATTTGCGTATCCGCGTGGGCCGAGTAGCGGGACATCTGGCGGCCATATCCGAGCCCTTACGACTCGTGACGTATTCGCTTCGATAATATTTTGTTCCAACAGAAGCTACTGTCTGGTATATTGTAAAGATAGACAAGTGGCTATAATGTGGCCGGAAAGAGTTGATCAAAAATTCGACGTGCGAAAAAAATATTTTGCTGCTGCAACACCAACTGCAATGTCAAATAAATCGCGCGCTTTGGTGGCGATCGAATGCATTAATTTCGTCGCTTTGTTCTCGCTTTCCACGTTCTTTTGCGTCAAAACAAATAAAGCTATCCGGCGCGGATATAGGCAGCCTATTTTTAACGTATAAAAAAGACTCGATTGCTTTTCTCTTAAACTAAAATCGGAAATTAGTTCGTGTGAACGAGACAGAGCAGTACTTCAGAGAGGAATGTGAAATGAACGGTTGTCACTTTTCCGCATTAAAACTACCCACTGATAATAAAGCAGCTAAATCTAACACCGCACGAAATGTGTTCAAACTTATTCGGGCGTCTAAAAGTTCAACAGGTAACTTTGGTGCGGGAAAATCGACGACAGTTAATCTCATATTCCGTTCTAACGTGTTGCTCATTCTCGTTCAGTTAAATTAAGTTCTTTATTTAGTTCACGAAAAATCGCAATCGGGCCCAAAAGATGTTTAGCAGAATATAGAGCGACTAGACACCTGACAGTTTCAGACGAAATAAACAGGCGCGTGCTGTTTTCACAGGTAATAAAACACTTTAAATTTCGTATTTAATATTGTAAAAAAATGGATCGGAGCAAGGTTTCGAACCCGGGTACCTTGTCGTGTAAAACAGAGTTTTTACCCCTCGGCCATTTATCGTTTTTTCTATATCGGCAGAGACGTGCTATATATGTTTTGTCAGATATTTTATCTATATTCCTGGTGCAAACTTTGGAAACCACCGGTAGGATCTGGCATAAAATTTGATTTTTTAAATTTGACAGTTGGTACTTAAAAAAATATTTTCGATGAAAAAAATAATTCAAAACCGACAGAGCTAAAATAATGTGTTTTTTGAAATGTCAAAATTATTTTAGTATTATATGGAGAAGAAAAAAAAACGAAAAAAATAAGTCCGGACGAGGTTTCGAACCCGGGTACCCTGTCCAGTATAACAGTGTTTTTACCCCTCGGCCATTTGGCGTTTTTTCTATATCAGCAGAGAAGTGCTGTTTGTCAGATATTGTATCTATATTCCTGTTTTATCTATATATGTTTTGTCAGATATTTTATCTATATTCCTGGTGCAACCTTTAAAAACCACCGGTAGGGTTTGGAATGAAATTTGAATTTTTAAATTTGACAGTTGGTACTAAAAATTTTATTTTCGATGAAAATAATAATTCAAAACAGAGAGAGCTAAAATAATGTGCTTTTTGACATGTTAAAACTATTTTAGTAATATATGGACAAGAAAAAAACAAAAAAAAATGAGTCCGGACGAGTTTTGAACCCGGGTACCCGGTCCTGTAAAACATTGTTTTTACCCTTCGGCCATTTGGCGTTTTTTCTATATCGGAAGAGACGTGCTAATAATGTTTTGTCAGATATTTTATCTATATTCCTGGTGCAAACTTTGGAAACCACAGGTAGGATCTGGCATAAAATTTGAATTTTTAAATTTGACAGTTTGTACTAAAATTTTAATTTTCGATGAAAAAATAACTAAAATAGAGAGAGCTAAAAAAATGTGTTTGTTGAAATGTTAATACTATTTTAGTAATATAAAGAGAAGAAAAAAACAAAAAAATGAGTCGTGACTAGGTTTCGAACCTGGGTACCCTGGCCTGTAAAACAGTGTTTTTACCCCTTGGCCATTTGGCGTTTTTTCTATATCGGCAGAGACGTGCTAATAATGTTTTGTCAGATATTTTATCTATATTCCTGGTGCAAACTTTGGAAACCACAGGTAGGATCTGGCATGAAATTTGAATTTTAAAATTTGTCAGTTTGTACTAAAATTTTAATTTTCTCGCTCGCTCGGCCCCGCTCGGCCCCGCTCGACACCGGTACTAAAATTTTAGTTTTCGATGAAAAAAAAGAAACTAAAATAGAGAGAGCTAAAATATTGTGTTTTTTGAAATGTTAATACTATTTTAGTAATATCAAGAGAAGAAAAAACGAAAAAAAAATGAGTCGTGACTGGGTATCGAACCCGGGTACCCTGGCCTGTTAAACAGTGTTTTTACCCCTCGGCCATTTGGCGTTTTTTCTATATTCAGTATTCAGTATTCAATTTATTCATTCAGAATATATAATAAAAGCATGAATTATGAATTAAACCTAATTATCGCATATTAGAATTTGTCAGTTTATATGTAGATATAAAACTATTAATGCATAAATATTAATTCGACAATAGCGTTGACTAAAGTCAGCTTTACACGGCAGACAAATAAAATTATTTTTTTTTTAATAATAATAGAGCTGAATCTATGTACATGAGTATACTTATAAAATAGATAATTATTAAAAGAATATTAATAGTCATCAAACACCTTATACAAAAAATAATCACACAGTAGGAAGAATCAAAACAAAATTGGAAAAAACAACGTAAGTATATGATCAGGTACATATGTTACATTACACATTGTAATCTACATATTAAATATTAAATTCATAATATTATAATTAAACAATAAGAACTAAAATGAGGTACCTGAAAGTTACATATTAATGTTATTCCCATTTGAAAGAATTGGCATGCTCAAAAAAATCACCAAGCTGGGTGATTTTTTAGCTGAGCTTATAAAAAGCATGTGTGGATTGCACCTTTTGTTTAATAAATCTTTTAAACGCCTTTGTTTCCATCTTTCTTGTAGAGTGGTAGCTGGTTAAAGAGCTTATAGCTCAAATATCCAAAGGACTTTTGTGTCTGCGTAAGGCTTACTTTAGGCAGGATAACGTCATCACGTCTGCGTGTATTGTGGGAGTGCATATTCCCATTTACCTCTTGTTCGTTAATATTTGATTTAGCATATAGTAGACATTGTAAAATATATTCTGACGTAAAAGTCAGTATTTTGTACTTAAGAGCCCTATCACATATTTTTTCCAGAAAGGCAAGAAAAGTGGATTTTTGGCGTTCTAATTCCAAGAAATGAAGAGATTTCTACAAACTTTAATTACTGAATTACCTGGACCATTTCTTGATGTTGACCATAGCGGCCTTTAATTTTAGATATAACGAATATTATTTACTTATTCAGCCCATTTTCCGAAAGTCGTTATTCGTAAAACGCTCGGAAGGCAAACTTTGAGCTCCTTAATACAGTAATATCACTACAACGAAAACCGTATACTATTTTTTTTTATGTCCGTCATGTATTCTTGTTGACCATAGCGGCCTTATTTTTTCGTTTTTTGACCACATATCCAAGGTATACATTACTTACAATTACACAAAATTTAAAAAAAAACTTCCTGTATCATTCTAATTTTCTCAGAAATAAAATAAGATTCTTATATAATACTTATACTATATTAAAGTTCACTCTTTTAGCAATACGACATAATATAAATTATTGTCATTAGAAAGGAGAAAACACTGCAAAAAACAATTAGAAATTGTGTATATATTTGCTTGCGCAAGAGAAGAGCGCTCAGTGCCGCGGTTTTCTCCCAGGGTTGAATAGTTATTTATTTATTTATTTATTTATTTATCCTATCTTTTATAGTTACATCCAAAAAAAAATGCGTTCATTTTTTAAACTCATTTTAAAAGAATACCTACGCTATTTTGTAATAGGCCTCTTAAGAAAATATGGTTCGCAGTGCGTGTCACGGGATACTCCTGCAATTGCTCTCAGTGCACTTTTCTGTAAAATGAAAACCCTAGAACTGTCTGTGGCATTCCCCCATATCAGTATACCATAAGTCATTTTAGAATGGAAACAGGCATGATACGCAGTTATTGCAGCGATTTCACCAGCTAAGAATTTAATCTTTTTTATAGCATATATTGCCGAAGAAAGCGCACTACACAGTTCATCAAGAAAGAATGTGGCCGCAGTATGCCAGTAAATAACGGATTGCATCTCACAGTAGATGGTGAGCATATAGATGATGCGAGAACAGTCGCAGAACACTTTAATGATTATTTTGTTAATGTACCTAGAAATTTAAGTAATTTAAATACAGCACACTGAACAGCTTTAAGCTTACTTTATAGCTATTGCAATAGAAACCCAATATCATTAGGGTTTTCTCCTACCACTTCCGAGGAAATAGTCAAATTTGCCAAAGATATAAAATGTAAAAATTCAACTGATCTGTGGAATATCTCCACAAAAATCCTTAAGAGTTCTGTCACTAGCATCGCAGACGAATTTTCGGTTATTTTTAATCATTGTTTGGAATATGGATTATTTCCCACGGAATTGAAACTGGCAAAAGTGATACCCATTTACAAAAAGGGATGTTGTGACAACATGACTAATTATCGCCCTATATCGCTTTTGCGAGTTTTTAGCAAGATTCTTGAAAAAAATATTCTCACGAGATTGACCAATTTCTTTTCAGAAAATAATATTCTCAGCATTAAGCAATTTGGTTTCCAAAAAAATCTTTCAACCCAAGATGCCATTGCTAATCTCATAAAGAAAACACTACTAAGCCTTGACAATAGCAAAAAAATAGTTGGCATTTTCTGTGATCTCTCTAAGGCTTTTGATTGTGTAGAACATTCAGTTCTACTAGAGACACTAGAACACTACGGGATTAGGAATAGGGAACTAGCGCTCATACAGTCCTACTTACAAGGTCGTACCCAGATTACGCAAGTGGGAAGTAGCAAAAGTACCCCACAAAGTATCTCCAAAGGTGTCCCTCAAGGCTCTATACTTGGCCCCTTTCTTTTTCTGGTTTATATAAACGACATCCCTGATTGCATTAGGTCAGTGGATGATGAGATTATCCTATTCGCCGATGACACATCCCTTCTTTTTGCGATAAAAATAGAGACGAGCTTGAAATAAGGATTAATGAAACGATAAATAGACCTGCTGTCTGGTTCCAAGTTAATAAACTCTCGTTGAATGTTTGAAAATCTAAAACAGTGTGTTTTTCTTTACGGCCGTCCGACTCTAATAATATAGCCCTATTCTTTGGAACAGACGAATTGGAAAATGTCTCTTCTACTAAATTTCTAGGTTTGCAGATCGACCAAAAATTGCAATGGTCCGATCACTTAGAAGAGCTTAGTAAAAAGCTGTGTAGGGCTGTTTACGCAATAAAAAGATTAGAAATTTATGCGGCTTTGAGGCTGCTAAATCTGTATATTTTGCTTATTTTCATTCTTTGATGACATATGGTCTAATGTTTTGGGGAATGGCAGCAAATTCGAAGAGGATTCTTATCCTTCAGAAAAGGGCTTTACGCAGTCTTTACAGAGCTTCTCCAAGAACTTCGTGTAAGCCGTTTTTCATCGAGTCGGGAATCATGACGATGTACTCGTGCTATATCCAACAAAATATTATGTTCGCTCGTAAGCACATATCGGATGTCCCGGCGAATAGCGATTTCCATTAACGCAATACAAGAAATAAATTTGATCTACATCTAAATCGGCACAGGCTTAGTAAAGTGCGCAACAGTTTCCTTCACCAAAGCCTGTGTTATTATAACAAGGTCCCAACACATATCAGAAGTCTTGGAGAGAACCAATTTAAAAAAGTCTTTTTTAATGGCCTAGTCAAGAATCCTGTATATGACTTAAGAGATTTGGATAATGCTGAATTCTTATTCCAAGAGCATCCTAATGTAAAAAACCGGAAAATTCATGAAAATCAACTTTGCCAAAGAGCGTAATTTTTAGTTTTATTTTTATCGACGACGGCTATATTGCTAGATTTGACATTTAACTTAAATTTAGATATTTTTAATATACCCTTATCTATTTTCATGACCATCATATTATTGCCTTGATAATTATGACTACAGACATTGAGCTCTTTTTTTGATCAGCAATTTTGATTATTAGATAATTTTCTATTTATCAATGGTTTTCAAACCAATTATTTACTAAAATTAATTTATATTGCCATAACTATATCATGATAGTTAATATTCTTTAATTAATTACATTATTTAAAATTTTAGAGTCAAAGACGCATCCAAGTGTAGGAAAGCCTACCTACTGGAGCAGAAATAAATTGAAATTGAAATTGAAATTGAAATTAATATGGATGTTCCAGCTAAGATGATGATCGATCATGATACATAGGAACTTTGTCGATTTGCTTAATTCTAGAGTAGGTACTGTTGTTTAGAGTTATATTGAATGGTATAGCAGACGATTTATGTTTTGAAGAGAAATGCATAGTTACGGTTTTATCCTGTAACACATTTTCAAATTCTTCCCGAGTTTTTTCAAGGTCACAAAGTCGCAATTCAAACGTATTCCGTTTAACCATATCATGCGAAATTTCCTTAGATAAGTCGTAGGGGAGATATGTACAAAATGACATACTGTTTAGTTTTAGAACTATAATTCGGAAATTAAGATACAAATTACACATATTCATGTAATTGTACAAACATTGCTTAGTTAGGAACTCAAAAGTGTAATCATTTCCCACTTAAAACTACAGTTTAAAAAGTTAAGACAGAAAATAACAAAATTTGTCGGAACAATATTTTCAAAGTGGTATGGGTAAAACGACATACCAAATAGGGACAAAATGACATAGGCAAGAAAAAATTTAGTATTTCAATTAAATCACAATACTTCACCTAGGTACACAGTTCACACAAAAATATTTTAGTTTTTTTCGGCACATCAGCACATGAGATGTGAGCCCAACGTGCACAGGCCATGCATTTCAACCACCCTTCTCCTGGTTTGGATCGAGAGAATAAGTCGTTGCAGTATATGCAGGCGGCGTCATCGTCATTCTCGTCTTCTAGCGAAGGAAACAGTTCCTCACTATCTGAACTGAGGTTTAAGAACTTCGTTACCTTCTGTACCTTTCTGTTTTCTCTCACAGGTGTAGGATTTGACTTTCTTTTGACTTCTTCCATATTTGGTGTAGATGTTAAGACAACTTCCGTTACGCGTTTCCTCGTCTTCATTTTTCCTTGACCACTAACGAATTTTCCTTTCGGTAGTGGTGATAATACCTCAATATTAATATTTGAGACATCCGGTATAGTGGACGGCCCGGGAATGGCTGAGCTAGATTCTTTAGCTGGAGAACTTTGTACTGATGTGCGCGGTTCTTCAGATGATGTTCGTTGTTGACGCCCTACTGGAACATTATCGTCCTCTATGTTCATCTCTTCAATTTCAGCAGGTATATTGGTAGTTTCAGCAGGTGCGAAGAGATAATCTGGGAATATGTCCGGGTTGAGTGGCCAAATGCCAGTTTTTTCGAATCCTTTGCAAGCAACTTCAACAGTTGCAGTTTTTCCATACGCGCCGTTAAAGAGGGCACCGATTTGAAGATGTGTGACGATTCTACCAGGATGAGATTTCAACCATTTTGTGATTTCTTGATTGAAATAAGTTTTAAGAGGTCCGTAAAAGGTCACGTCCAACGGCTGAATCCTATGCGTGCAATGTGGAGGAAAACAGACTAAGATGATTCCATTCTCTTTGCAATACGTTAGGCAGTCTATTCCTTTATGGCTGGCATGACCGTCGACGAACAGGAGCACTTTGTCTTCGATGGATGCCTTGACATATGACTGAAAATGGGTTAACCAAGTGCAGAACACGTTTGTTGTCATCCACCCTGTTTCTTGTGCAATACCTAATGTTCCAGTAGGTGCACCATCTGTTAGTTCTTTCTTCATATTTTTACGTGGAAATATTAGACAGGGTGGGACGTAGTTGCCTGTAGCGTTCATGCAGCAAACAACTGTAACGTTGGATCCTCGTTCCGCGCTGGTTATAGCACCTACTTGCTTCCTTCCAGCTGTGGCAAATATTTTTTGTGGTTTTTGCACAGTTGATAGTGCCGATTCATCAACGTTATGTATTCTTGATGGAGGAATATTTTCCTTCTCTTGAATCTCCTGCAGTTTATTGAAGAACCGCTGAATTTGAGGCTTATTAAAAGCTTGCGCTCTAGCTGTAGATGTCGGCTCTGGTTTTCGTAGTTTTATATCAGGGTTTCTTTTCCGGAACCCAGATAACCATTCTTGACCGGCTATTCTCTTCTCTTTGTTGAATGAATTTTCGAATCCATAATTTTCTGCCATCTGGTAAGCTAGCTCTTGCACGTCTTTGCATGTTAAGCCGAACAGCCTTGTTTCCAGAGTTTTCAAATGCTGGATTAGTTTTCGTTCAACTTCCTTGGGAAAAGTTGTTTTGAATCTCCCCAGTCCCTTGGCATTTGGCTTGGGGAACACCAAAGGTTTTTGAAGCCAAAAGCCATCCCATCTTCTTATTCTTAACAGCATCCATTGCTTTCACCATTGATTCATCGTTCCAATTTTGCCGCGTGGATGTTCGTTGATAGTTGCGCGGCATTTTCCCGCAAACTAGAACAAAATATCAAAATTAAATAATAATAATAATAATAATCTTTGTGCGACTTCATAGTCGCAAGGGCAGACTTATTGCCTTAGGCAATTTCTTCCAAACAACCCGGTGGACCTAAAGTTTTATAATAACCATCTTGTAGTATGTCATTTTGTTCATATGTATGGACAAAATGACATACTATGCCATTTTGTCCCTAGTCAGTCTATGTCATTTTGTCCATAGCAGCATAACGTTTTTCAACAATAAAATATATATTTTATAACAGAAATAAACACGAAAACGCACTATAAGCTGACACAATGGACTTCAAATAACAGCACCCCATCAAGTATGTACAAGAAATACGATGAAAACACTTACCTGCGTAAATACGAACTGCATACAAAAAAAAACTCGCCAATACACAAATTCTGTTATGCCACGTCAAACGCAGCCGCGTGCGCGGGGGGAACTGACGCGCTCGCATGATTGCGGACGCCTCGTCCCGCGCCTCTAGCGGTCGATTTGAGAAAGGAATACCTGGCAGTTCCCGCGCAAAGGGCACTATGTCGTTTTGTCCATATATGTCATTTTGTACATATCTCCCCTATAATACTTGAATTCTACGGAATAATTTCTCCTTTTTCGCGATTAGAATTCGAAGTGACTTATTTAATTTCTCTTCTGACATATTGACGGTAAATCGTTGCTATGCGCGAATAAAATTATTTGTAGGGTAGACTGATTCTGTGCTTGAATTGATTTGAATATTTTTATATGATTTTAATATATGTCTCGGCAAATCCGGCTTGCCTTGCATGAAATACCAAAAAAATAATTTCGTTTGCTTACCGGGTTGAAGTCTTGCCGAAGACGTGGCAAAACTCGGTTTGCCTCTTTCGTTCTATATTTCCACTAAACAAATAAACACCCATGTAGTCACGGCCTCTTTATTCAAAAGACAAAGTTCAGATCTCTTAGAATAGGCGAAAAGTTAAGCACATTCGTAAAGTCATTAACCTACTTTTTACGGACTAAAACACTATATTAACACAAAATAATCACCAAAGAAATTTACTGTTCACCAAATAAAGTCAGAGTATATCGCACATACTTCCCACCGCCACTAATCATGAAAAAATACACTCTTTCCTGATCGTATAAAAACACACTCTGCCCGCTCTGCCGCCGGGCATCGCTTTATATTCGCTTCATCCCCTCCAGAGCGCTACCCCTGCCTGCTGTCATCAACTAGATATATCGGCAAAATTTCTTATTATTCTATACTTTAAACTTTTTATGTCTGTTACAAGAATTAAATGTTCTTATGCTATTTTTCTAATGACATTTCTTAATAACTATACATTTACTAAAATGCGACTCTCATTTTGAAATTGTCAAATTCGGTATTTTTCAATGGAATTTTTACAAGCGCACGTGTTGCCTGGCACCGGGCGCCGTCGGCGCCACTCGTCTGAGTGGTTTTGCTGTTGTTTTTATGACCCCTATGCGTATTTCTACTTTCGGGTGGAACTTTTTGGTTTATGGCTTTGTTTGTGCGTTGTGCACTTTATTGGGGTAAAGCCGAAAGTCGGTATTATAAATGGAATTTCCGAAAGTGGTTTTATTTTTTTATATTTTGCCTGAACCTAATGCTTTTATTTCCTGCCTTCCGGATGACTGATTTCGGCATGTGTCGCCTTGTCGTCGTTTCTTTGTCTGGTTGCAACATTCCCCTCCTTATAAGAAAAGCTCATCTCTTATTTCTTTTACTTGGAAGCAACCAGAAGTGCTATTTTTGTAGCAGGTCTTGTGTAAAGTTTGCCCTGACTTTTCACTGTGACAGTCCTGACTTGTCCGTCCTTTGCTGGGAAAGTTGATACGATCACGCCTCTGAGCCATACATTTCGTGGAAGTTGCGGGTCAACAATGAAGACTATAACGTCGCCCTCTTTGATTGGATCTACTTTTTCGTGCCATTTTTCTCGTTTTACGAGTGTTGGCAAATATTCTTTCACGAAACGCTTCCAAAAGTGCGTGGCCAGCGTTTGAGCTATTCTCCACTGTCGACGTAGGCAAAAATTACTTGGATCTATTGCTCCAATATTGGTGTTGCCAGAAGACGAACCCACTAAATAGTGGTTTGGTGTCAGGCTTTCTGCGTCTAAACTATCTAATGATACGTGGGTTAAAGGTCTACTGTTTACGTTGTTTTCCGCTTCCGTCATTAGGGTGGCTAGCGTTTCCTCACGTGGTGCTTTCTCTTTCAAAGTGGCGTATAAAGCTTTCTTTACGGACTGAACTAGTCGTTCCCATGCCCCTCCTTTGTGTGCAGAAGCAGGCGAAATGAAATGCCAGTTTATGTTTCGCATTGCACTCTGTGTGGCTATTTCATCAGTGTCCAGTTCAGTGAGCGCTCTTTTTAACTCGTTGTTAGTACCGTGCATACTTGTGCCGTTGTCAGAATACATGTTTGTCGGTACCCCCCTCCTTGCTATCATCCGTTTCAGCGCCATCATTCTCGCGTCAGTGAATGCGTTATTTCTAAATGAACCGCTCTCGTGTTTAAGCACGTAAAAAGAGCTCCATATCTCTTTTCTCGCCGTCTTCCTATCGTGACCTCTAAGGGACCAAAAAAATCAAGAGCTGCATTGGTGAATGCCCTTAAATGGTGTTCCAACCTTATGCCGGGTAATTCGGCCATCTGTGGTGGAAGGGGTAACGCCCTTTGCACCCTGCAGTACTGGCATTCAAATGCAATCTTTCTTACGGCGCCCCGTAAACGTAACACCCAGAAACGCTGCCTAACTTCATTGCATACGTATTCGCGTCCTTGGTGTCCCGCTCTCTCATGTTCATGCTGTAGGAGTAGTCTGGTGTACGCATGTTTTGAATCAAGTATTGCTGGATTTTTTGTTTCTGCCGCTATGCCTTTGACAGCACTTATCCTGCCTCCGACTCGTAATATGTTTTTTGGGTCAATATAGGCATTTAATTTACTCAGGTGACTATTTTTTAGCACGCTCTTTAACTTGTCATTTTTTAGTGACTCGATTTCATGCCCAAAACTTTCCCTTTGGGCCTGTGTTATCCAGTAGTTTTCTGCCCTCTTTAATTCGGCTACGGATAAGGTTTTTTCATTATTTCCTTGTTTTATGCATTTATCGATAAACCGATATATCCATGTAGTGCTTCGTATCAACCGTGTCCATTTTGAAAACCGCTCGATTTCAATCAGCCGTGTTCCTTCTTCTCCTTTCTGAATGGTACAAATTGTCTTTTTCAATTCTTCGTCTCCTTCATGCGGTATGGACGTGTCCCTTTCTTGCGGCCACCGACTTTCGTCTAAACTAAGGAATTGTGGGCCGCTTAATCATCGGTCCCATGGGTTCATAGCATAATGTGTGACATCCCGTGTCGCGTCATCCGCCGGATTGTCACTCGATGACACCCATTTCCAGATCGCTCCGTCGGTGATTTCATCAATCTCGCCTAGACGGTGCGCGACGAATATGTGATACCTTCTCGGATCTGACTTGATCCAATGTAAAACAGTTTTTGAGTCTGACCATATGTAGGTTTTTTCAAACTTCCAGTCATGTCGGTCTTTTACTAACTTTGTTAACCTACTAGCTAGTGTCGCTGCCTGGAGTTCCATTCTTGGCAGAGAAAGTGGTTTCAACGGACTCACCTTAGTCTTTCCGGCCAGAAACGACGTGCATACGCGTCCATCTTCTGTCCTGTAACGTGCATACGCGACGGCAGCATAAGCCTGCGAACTGGCATCTCCGAAGACATGCAAGTCTACCGTACTTGCCTTACGCCCATGACTTTGATAACTACGGGGTATTGCTACAGTTTTAACTTTTTGTTATTCCGTTAACCATACTTTCCACTTTTCTGTTGGTGAATCGCCAATCTTTTCATCCCAACCTGTCTTTTCCCTCCAAATTTCTTGCAATATGATTTTCGCTTTTACTGTCAACGTACTGATTATACCTAACGGGTCGAAAATTGACATAACGACACGTAACGTTTCGCGCTTCGTTGGTCGTATGTCTCCGGTTATTAATCCTGTTGGAATCTTATTGAAATTCGTATCGAATGAAAGCAGATCGGTATTTGGATTCCAATTCAAACCTAATATTCGTTCATTTTTTATTTCTTCGGGGTTCCTCCAATTTACTTTTGAGTTGGAAATTATTTCCGTGTGTAACTCAGCCAATGCTTCTTTATGGCTACACGCCCAATTTACGAGCTCAAACCCGCCCTGTTTATGCACAAATAAAACGTCTTTGATTAGAGCTGCTGCCGTTTTCACGTCATCAGTACTATCAAGATAGTCGTCGCAGTAATGACGTTGCTGAATTGCCTCAACGGCTTGTGGGTATGTTTCGACAAACCGATTTGCATTTTTGTTTTTTACAAAATTCGCTGACGTTGGCGATGATGCTGAGCCAAATAAAACTACTCTGATAAGGTATTCGTCGGGCTTGTCATTCGTCCTCATGTTTCGCCATAGAAATCTTTGGCTATGTTGATCGGCCTCTCTCATATTTATTCGTAAGAACATCTCACGTATATCAGATGTAAAGCCTACGAGCCCCTGTCTGAATTTAAATAGTACACATACTAGCGGGTTCAAAAGATCAGGTCCCGTTAAAAGGTGATCATTTAAACTGGTTCCGCGCGCTTTCGCGGCACAATCAAACACTAATCTTATCTTACCCGGTTTATTCGCGTTTATTACAGCAAAGTGTGGAAGGTAAAATGTTCGATTACCCTGTGTTTGCGTCTCTTCGGACGTTAGTTTGCGCGCGTATCCCTTTTGGAGGAATTCCTCTATTTTAGATTCATACTGCGCTGCCAAATCTTTGTTCTGCTTAAGTCGATTTTCTATATTTATTAATCGTTTCAATGCCATCTCCCTACTAGGGGGTAAGATGACATCGTCCGTACGCCATAATAGACCTGTCGTCCATCTTCCGTGATCGTACGTTGTGGTGGTATCGAGCAGCATTTCGGCTCGCTTGTTTTTGTTTTTATTGTGCTCTCTTATGGCGGTACCTTAACTCTTAACCTGAAAATAACCGCGAACGAGCTCGTGTAGCTCCCGATCGTGGTCTTCTTGTCGGATGTGGTTAACCTGGTCGTCATTTTGGGCTCCACCTACATTTCCCGCCAGTGTCCAACCTAAACGTGACGCCACTGCTGTTGGTGCGTCAGGTGCTCCTGCTCTTATTGTACGCGGGATAATTAAACTCCAATGGTCTATTCCAATCAGCATCTGCGGATTTCCCTGAATACTGCAGAGTGGTATATCCTTCAGATGTGACCATTTTTCTTTCATCTTTTTTGCGTTCATCGCCTGGCATGGCAAATCTAAGCTATCTATAGTTCGCACTCCTTGCATAGGAAAATATGCCCCTCCTTGTATAGGCCGTATTTCCATGGAGATCCTACGTGCGGGCCCGGTACTGCCTTGCATACCCGTCGCGCCTACTAAATTTAAATTCGTTATTGGATCGTCCGCTCCGATTTCATTGGCGATCTGGTTTTCAATAAGGCTCACCGTAGAGCCTTCATCGAAAAGTGCCAGAATGGTTTTGGTACCTATTGGCCCTTTCACTTGTACCGGCGCGACTCTGAGTAAAAACTTTGCCGTGTCCATCCAAGTACTGGTCACTGTGGATGTTGTACCTTGCTCTGATTCCTTAAATAAGGTGTGAGAGCTATGCGCATGCGCACCAAGATGGGCACACCAGAGTGGGAGCAAACCAAAGTTTCTTAGACTTTTTGAGCGAGACTTACATTCATTACAAAAAAATGAGGAAATAGAAAAATTAGAAAACAATAATAAAAGTTTTAAATTTACGAAATCTTTTTCAGATCCGACTCCGAGTTTATAATCAGTACATTGGAAGTAGCACTTTTCCGCGTAAATATCTTGCATCCTTTTACCCAAGTGTAAGCAAACCCCCGTTCCTTGGCCAGGCCTTTTACTTTATTGAGAAGCATCTTGTTGTCCAGGGTCAGATGATCATTGACAAATATTTTCTTGTCGCCGCGGAGGCCCAAATCAGCCGGGATAATAGTACACTTTTTAGCCGCGGCCACAAAGTTTTCTTTAATGTTTGTGTACCGAGACCAGTACACAATAGATACACATTATGTTTCTTTACTCACTAGACTTCAAATATTATTCTGTAAGCTTACTAAATAATATTATAAATAAGATAAAAACGAATTTTCCGCGTGAATTTTGTAGCACCCGACGTTTCGGCGACGTTGCAGCCGCCGTTGTCCGGGGTAGACTGGGCGGCTGCAACGTCGCCGAAACGTCGGGTGCTATAAAATTCACGCGGTAAATTCGTTTTTATCTTATTTATAATCAGGGTTGGCAAAAACCCGGGATTTATCAAAAAATATCTGCCCACTGGGTTATTTCGGGTTTTTTCGGGTAATTTCGGGCTTTTTTGGGGAATTTCGGGTTTTTTCGGAGTTAATGAGAATTTTAAATTAACATATTTTAATTTTACATTTAATTTTATTTTATTACCATTTTATTGCATTTTTTTCTCCCAATTCAAATCTATTTACTACTGTATAAAGTTGTAACACTACCATGAAGCGAATTCCCCCGAAAATCGTTATTGTCAGTTGTCGGGGAGATCCCCTTTATTTTCACAACAGGAAAAGAGTTAACACTAACAACCGCTAGTGGCGCTGTTTTGGCGGGAAAGTATTGAGTAGTAGTGCAAATGATTTTAGAACTAAATAGTGTATATTGAAGAGTGTATAAGGGTCTTTGTCGCTTGAAGAGTATTGTAATAGTTTTGTAATAAATCAAGTTGAGTGCTCTACCGTGTTTTTGCATCTTCTGTTGCCTATCCACGTAACAATATTATCCATAAGTTATCTTTTAACCCCTCGCGGCCCGCGGTTTGAATTTTAATGTGTGCCTTACGGCCCGTAAGAAATTCGCGAGTCTCAAAAAAAAGATGGCGTTTCAGAAAAAAAACGATTACTCCGAAACTGTCACACCGATCGTCTAAAGAAGACCTGTTTTATGTTCCTATTGAAATTTGCTATTAGATATTTGTAACGTCGTTATGTAAAGCAATAAAGATTATTCATAATTATTAGTCAAAGTTGTACTAACATAATTAGCGGTCGGCCTCGCCTGGCCATTTCGGGCCGTCTGGGGTTCGACGGTAAATATCAATTCTGGACGTTTCGGGCCGTCTGGTACGCGAGGGGTTAAATCATGCCAAAAGTAGGCGGCATTACACTTGTCCGGCCAGTTCTGCATCAATTGAAAGACTTCTTAACATTTGGAATGGTCTGGAGTAAATTACGGAACAGACTGGGTGTGTCACAAATACATCCTTTTTTTTCGTTTTGATAAAATATAATATAAATTCTATGTCCGTTCATTGATTTAATTATTATGAAAAAGTATTTTTTCAAAAACCCACATTCGTCAAAAACCCACGGGTTTTTTCAGGTGGGTTTTACCCAATTTAACCCAGTGGGTTTTTTCCGGGTTGGGGAAAATCAAGTCAACCCTGTTTATAATGTCAAATAACCGCGATAGTCTCCGTTTTCATATTACTAGGTAAATAGTACTTCTGCTGCTTATACATAAGGGGGGTCAAAGCAACTACGTTGCCTTACAATCGTCCTTCTACGGTTTCTCTGAAATCTATTGCTCCAGAATAAATAATTAACCTTTAATCGTTTTTAACAACTTGATATTTTATCTGCGACTTTTGTCAACATCAGTTTTATATAATAGTTTTCGTACATAATTACAGAAAATTAGGGATATTAGAATCGGAATAAAAGAGTTCAATTTTCAAGATTTGATTCCATTTATAGTATAGATTATTTTATGGAAATTAGGAAAAAACTTCTTTTATAAAAGTACCTATATTGATAATTATTTTCAAAATACTGGAATTGAGAAATCACCTGCAAAATGCACGGAATTGAGCGAAAACCCCATAAAGACATTTGGAGCCGAATAATATACTATAATAATAATATACTAAAGACCTTATTAATACTGTAGGGTGAATATTTAAAAAAATATGTATTTGTAAAATTGTGCAATATTACATATCATTTTCTTAAACATATATATTAGAATGTAGTGTTTATTCATATATTTGTATATATTATTACTTATTTTCCACTTAAATTTATTGTATATAATGTAAAGTTTACTTTATTTTTAGCCCTTAATTGCATACATATATATTTATTTTTTCTACTTTAAATTTTACTTTAATTTGTGTAAACAACACATTTGTTAGATTTAGAAATATTTAAAATTGATCACCTTCGTCAGTTCGCGAGTTACAAAAATACAGTTGGTATAACACAGCACAGCCAGAGACAGACCTTCTAGGTCTAGTTGGTTGTGCGATTTCGCCTCATTCGGATATGCTAGCATATTTATATGCATAGAGCTATGTTTTTCGCTATAAATGTTTGTTCTTAATTATTCCTCATGTACAACAGTATGCATGTCCTTGTATTTTTTTGTTCTTGTACGTTATAAATAAATAAATAAATAAATAATATTCAATCATGATTGTGAACTCTATTTATAGCAATATCTCTTGTTCTGAATGACGATAATGCATGTAACGTAAAATAACGAGCATTTGACCTTACTTCAATAGACGAGACTCTTTTGATATCTAAGCCTGGATGTTTTTGATGATGGTCTTCTCCATATTAATTCACTATTAATAATAAATTCACAATACTGTTATAAACATAATGTATATAAACATTTCAATACACTAATAAATAATATAAATTATATCCCGCAAGTATCTATCAAATAGATATATTTTAAAGATGTATAAAAACGATCAACAGTCATATCAATACAAATTGAAGATTTAAAGTTTGCCGTGAGTCGTGCCTCGTATCAGGAAGAGACGCACTAATGTCGCAAAACGAAACCACAATAAAACTGACCATGTAATATTGTAGTATTTTCGATTGCTAAGCGATCGTCCAGCTGGCAACACATAAAAATGCTTCGGTATTACGAAACGTGTGGCTATATGGTCAGGAGATACTAAAAATATTGCCGTGTATTGCATAGTATAACTGGTATTACTAGCAATGTTGCCGGCATCAGTATTGCAGGCAAATATTGCATTAAAAATGTGGCCCGGTAAGGAACACCATTAGTAAAGTCGCTCCCGAGAGGGTTTTAATCGTGGTAACGTCCCAGTGTCGTTGGAAAATACGGATTTTGGCAATCTATTCGTAGTGGGACGTCACCACGATTACAAACCGCTCGGAAGCGACTTTTAACTAGATCTCTAGCAATAAAGATGTCAGCCAGAATGCTCGATACGAGTAGGTACGCCACGCTAAAAGGCATTTACAAACATGCAGTTACTGGGCAGGCGACTTTAGTTCAAAGTCGACTTTAAACTTAAAGTGCAATTATGAAACCCGCAAATGTGGTTATAGTTTAAAATCGAAGACAATCGCGGTTGTTTGACATTATAAATAGGATAGAAAACGAATTTACCGCGTGAAATTTGTAGGACCCGACGTTTCGGTGACGTTGCAGCCGCCGTTGTCTAGGGTAGACTGAAGAGCTGTCAGTCCGTTGTTTTGCGGGTAGGCCGCAAACCGCTGCCGCCACTGCGTAGGTTATAACGGTGGTGGGGGGCCGGGCTCGGAGCGCGGGAATTTTAAAAAATCACAGCTCTTTAGTCTACCCTAGACAACGGCGGCTGCAACGTCACCGAAACGTCGGGTCCTACAAATTTCACGCGGTAAATTCGTTTTCTATCCTATTTATAATGTGGTTATAGTTGCTTTAAATTTAAATGGTGGTTATAAAACTGGCCCTATGTAGATTTGTCTCACCGCGTAAACTTGAATGTGCATGCTGAACTGTTAAACCGAGGAGCATCGAGTTTGTATTGCTTCGAAAGCTGGCCCAAAGAACGCTTTAATACGCGCTCACGAATTTTTCTCATCTCCTCCCCTCCCCTCTCCCTATCTGCAGAAATAAAATCGATTAACCTATAATAATAGGTTTATCCCTTTTATTTCTTTTTAAATATATGTTTCACTTTCTGATGGATTTCAATAGAAACATAAAAGTCGCTGCATTTGTAAGTCATTTTAAATATAGCTTTTCTTATTTCAACTCAAAAACATGTTTTCCGATTAGGTTAAATTTAACTGTAAGATATTGCTAGAAAGTAATACCTAAGCTCGCCGATTGAGTTAACAAGTAAAGCAGTTTTTTTAATTTTTTATTCTATTTAAGTAATAAAACCAGACCATGAAGAATCTTTTTTGCTGATGCTTATTGAGACTTCCACCAATATTATTTTTTAAATAGGAATTGTGAGTGTGCCTATACTCGCAAATAACACGTGGAAAACGTACGATATTTCTGTGAAGGTCCTAATTTATTCGGATTCAGTTTCAACTATATAAGTTGGCAACGCTGAATCGCAAACTGACGTTTGACGTTTCTTCAACGGTTATTTCAAACGGTCTTACGAATTCTGAAGCTTGAATAAGCTTTATATTTTACGATATTCGCCATTCTGGCGAATGAAATAATATTTGCACACGACTATTACGTTGACTAAATTGTGAGAATGGCCGCGATTCGATGCCCCTTGTCGGATGCGACATTGAGTAAGATCTTATTGATTTTCTGTATAGTTTAAGAGTATACGGGTTATATTACAGTACTACTGTTACTCAGCAGCCTATTAGGTATCGTTCTATCGTCTTGTATGTATTAGAAATCGTTCGTCCCATTAGGAATCTTGCCCGTTAGGTATCGTTCGTCAGATGTTAGAAACCTAGTTGAAATTTCACTGTATTATATTCGTTGATTATCTCGTCCAGTTTTAATACTTTGAAATGGAATGTGCTATGTACTTCGCATGCACGTAACAGAGTCAAAAGGGAAAAAATATTTTGATATCCTTATAACTCAGCTATCGTCTTTTTTCACGAACCTCAGAATAACGCTATTTTTAATAAATAAACTAGCTGTTTGATTTAGAATTATAATTAACCCTTCGAGTAGCGGCATAATTTCATGGCAGACCGCGGCAATTTGTTGGAATTTCTTGCAATATCGCCGCGCTCGACAAAAAGTACTATAACTATGGAACTACTATAGCAATCATAAAAAGAATAAATGTGCAATGATCGCATTGAAATTTCGTATATAGAATATTGAAATCTCATTTTGTAAAACAAATAAATAATTATGACTAAATATATGAGAAAGTCGAAAAAGTGAAAAAAACTCAGCATTTCTAACTTGTACTTGTCTTACGGAACAATAGGGAACCCTATTTAGAAATTGTAAATACTATCGTGATCTTCATTAGATTCTCTATCAAAGGTAATATTTCGTTTTGCTTATTTACATACAAAAGTATTTTGATATTAGCTCATAAAAACCAATATTTTTTTTTATGATTTCTCAAAAAAAAAAAAAAAGAAGTTTGACAATGGAATTTTACCAGAAATATCCGCGAAATAACGTGCGAAATTATTCTAGCGGCCGTCTAGGTATCTACATATGGTAATAATGAGATATGTGGTATGGATTTTAGGATGCGTTCGAAAAATAATATTACTGTGCGCTCCGGGAGCAAGCCGCCAATATTGGTCGTTACATAGTCAACAGTGTTCTGATGTGCAACCAAATTTGGTCGTTACGTAGCCGAAGGGTTAATTAAGCAAAGGCGTGGTCTCTCATGCTTATATTTAACAAATATTTTTTTATTTTTTTTTTAATTTCAAACCAGTTGATAGGAATTCCTACACTTGGTTATGTCAAAAACTAACAAAAATAACAAGTATAATATTTAAATATATACCTATTAAGGTATAAGCATTGATTTTATATGTAATATAAAATCAATGGTATAAGGTATGAACGTCGGTATTGCAAGGTATGAACGTTGATCATCCGAGCGCAGATTTTCTAGGTTATATAGAATAAACGACATTTTCCAATATTTTCAATCAAAATTCTTACATAATTTCGTAGAATTTTCATGTGGACAATAGTACTAAATAATCAAACAAATATTGGATAATTTCACAAATTATCATACGGGAAGATATTTTAAAGAAAGAACACAAATACAAACAAACAGTAATAATAATAACAGTCAATAGCCAATAGTTAGAGAAACGCAATTGTAAAATAGTCAATAATAGAAAGAATAAGGAATAATAATCGTCAAGTAGGTCAATAGAGCTGCGAAAAATTGATATTGTCAAAATCCTCAATGCTATAAATGGGGTTTTTAGTCAAAATACCCTGTACCTTTTTCTTAACCCCTCGAGCGCTGACGTTTGAATTGTAGCTTCTCTTAGAGAACGCGAAGAAGAAGATTACATCACAACAAAAATATAGCGTTTCAGGAAAACGACGATTACTTCGAAACTACTATACGGATCGTATAAAGAAGACCTGTTTTATGTTCCTGATGAAATTTGCTATTAGATAAGTGTAACGTCGTTTTGTAAAGCAATAAGCATTATTCAGAATTATCTGTCAAAGTTGTGGTACAGAAAAAAACTGCCTGGTCCAACATTTCTATGTTTTTTCTGGAAATAAATCATCCTATGCAAGAAATTGTGAATACTTTTATAATAATTATAATATGCTTCATTCAACCTATGACTTCGTTTCACTTATACCCATACAAAAATAAAAAAATATTCGTTGTTGAAAATCAACATGAATATTGAAGTATTTGGTTTGGTTTGGTTCAATCATAGACTAAAAAATGGCGACTGTATGAAAAATAATGAACCAACTAGTTAACGACAGAGAATCTTCTCCTCTTTTCGCACATACCACAGGCCGTATGATTTATGTGAGGTATCAAGGGTAAATAATTGGAAAACATCGGCGCCGATCTCGGCTGGGACAGATGTCCCCTTTGCCGCTCTACGGTAATTTCAATTGTGGGACAATTGTCCCGTTTGCCGCAAAGTGAACCTCCCCAAGGCCCCTGATGTGTAATGGAGATTTGTTGTAGAATAAGTAAGATTGGCAGAGAAAGCTATTCCAAACCTTACTCAATGGCACCTTAAAATGACGCAAGTCCTCTTTATTTCGCTTATTATGCGAACGAATATTTGAGTTAGTTATAATAAATAAATACAAACGGAGCTGCCATGGAATTCACCGACCGGAGTCGGGCCCATCATAATACTATTTTTTTACACTTCTGGGGGGTGAGCAGTGGATTCCGGACTTACGAACCGGCTGTGGTAGGTTTAGGACAGCTGTCTTGCCACATGTGAGCATTCACCTTGCCACCCATTCACTCCCCCTTCAAAGCCATAGAATTTGAGATGCGCAAATCGCAGTTTTAGATAATTTTTCTAAGAAAGAGTTGATTATTTTTCTGGAAAGGCCAAGATCTTTAAAGAGGTGAAATAGAGATTTAGCTGGCAGGCCACGAGCGCCAACTTCCACCGCGTGAAGGTGAACAGTAAAGCCGTTCCGGGTTACGGCATTTGCAAGATCATGGTATTTATTTAATTTGTACTCGTGGTCTTTTGGGATATTTGATTCCCATGGAACAGTTAATTCTACAATAAGAGCCACCTTCCGAGATAGAGAGTAAAGAGTTATATCTGGACGGAGGGCTGTGCATCCGAGACTTTCAGGGAATTTATACTGCTTAGAGACCGAATCAACCTCCAGAATCCAATCTGTAGCTTTCTCGATTATTGAGAAAGGTTTTGTAGTTAAATGTTTTTTGCCTTTAGAGCCATCCCGCACAAACTGTATTGGGGGTTTGGAGGATACTGTCAAACCCTTGTTGGCACGAGCCACTGAGAGACTAATTACCTCGCGAATAACAGCGAGAACTTTGTCATGGCGGTAAGTGTACCGTCCTTGATCTAAGGCCACCTTGCAGCCAGCTAGAATGTGTCTAGCTGTGCAAGGGGTATTGCTACAGAGGGGACAAGAACTATCCTCGGCAAAGCTCCAACGAGCGAGGTTACTGGGGTCTGGAAGTGTATGCTGAAAGGCATTCAAATAAAATTTCAGCATCTCTGGCGTCCAGTCATAGAGCATTACCTTCCAGTGCATTGGAGGCGGAATGCAAAAGTCCCCAATTGTTGTCCAATCATTCTGGCATTGAAGGCCAATAGCATGAGCCATACTCTTGCTGTCGTAATCTCCCCGCAAAAGAGACTTCTTCAAGTCCACGTCGCTCGTGGTTGTACTGCCATACCCCAGACCAGTGCCATTCTGGCTGATTCCAGTAAGGAACTTTTTGTGGAAGTCTACGCGGGCTTGTAGATCATTTGAATCACTACGGCCACTTATTACGTGCTTCGATATTGCCGGATCTTTGGAATTGCACAGAATCGAATTTTTGGTTATTCTGGAGTTGGCGTAGAGCAGAGAGGGCAGTTTAAGCGCTAGCCCAAAATTTTGTTTGGACCTGAAGAGAGTCGAGGGGTCAGCTGGTTTGGCTAAGGACAGCCAGGATTTTAAACTAGCTGTCACCAGCGCATCTAGACGGGACAGTTGGGTTTTGGTAAAATCGTAAATAAGAAAGGGCCATGACAAATGTGACGTTAGATAGTTGTCATAGATCCAGGCCTTACGAGGGCCAGAAATTAGCAAGGCATCTATTTTCGCCAGGCAACTTTTGAAATGCTCTATAACATGGTCGCCCGAGACGTCTTTTCCATAGAATATGAGAACGTCAAAGAAGTGAAAAAAACGCAGAATCAGATCTGGTCGTATCATACTCAACGGATAATTGTTTCAGAACCAGATTTGGTCGTATCATACTCAAGGGGTTAATACATATTAATACTTATTAATACTTATTAATACATATGTAAATATATATTAATTTTTATCATATTTCAAAATAAAATAATATTGACAATTTTCATGACATTTTCTTACGATTTTTTATTAGGTAATTAAGATATTTCTGTTATTTTAAGTATGATTTTGTTTATTTATATAAATATAATATAGATTTCTTATATTTTGTTATTAAATTTATTAAAATAAATTAATTAAATTGTCTTACCTTGTAACAGGCAGCAGCCTAGTTAGGTTAAGACTTTTGTATATTGAATGTACTCATAATTTGAACTCAATAAATAATTTTGAATTTTGAATTTTTGAAATAAAGGATATAGTTATTAATCTAATTAGAATTCGTTATTACTCGTATCATACAATAAGGAAGTTTCCTTTTTTTTTATTATTTTTTTTTAAATCATAGGAAATTTGCAATGTGGCCTGGTGTTTTTCTTTTTCAATTATCTTCATAAATGACGAAGTTATGATACTTTTCCCTCCCGTTTCTTAATTGATCACCGCGCGACCGGTCGACAATGCCGTGACGTCACAAGTCTCTCTCGGGCCGACCGCGTCGGCACCAAAGCGGAGATCGCTCGCCGTTCGGGCAGTTAGTACCTACTTATGGTTAGCCCAAGACGGTTGCGGAATCATTATGGAAACTGTGAAACTTAATAAAGTACATTACAAATACTGCATCGTACCTAAGTGTACAAACACTACCGTAACTACAGCCAATAAACATTTTTTTACGGTGCCGAAGGATAAAAAACAAAGAGCTAAGTGGTGCAAGATTATGAAGCGGAAAGAATCTTTATCAGAAAAATCAGTGCGGTATTGCTGCGAAGACCATTTCGATGTTAGAATGATAGACTTCTGTCCATTAATTAAAAACAAAATTGTTTATTATAATCCACTATATAAATTAGATTCTCGATTTATTAGCGGTTTCGAAGTCCTCTGGAGTAATGCAAAATAAACCCTTTGTCTTATCTGCAAATAGCATTTGAAGTTGGATTTGTGCCATATATTTGTTTGTTATCTCTCCATCCCGTTTATAATTTTTGATATTTTTTTTGCTCATCGGACATTTTATTTCCACTACAAATTCTTCTGAAATGCCGTCCGGCGATGCACCAAATCCTTATTGAGGATTAATCCACTTTCCTTGATTACAATGTTTTGTTTTGCAGCCACTATTTGTCGAACTTTTGGCTGCAAAGTTTTTCCTGGCAAAAAAAGAATGAAATATTTAATCAACAAAAAAACGGGGAAACCGCTAAGTAGGAAACCAGTCCTTGACTAAAGTTGAAATAAAAACAGAAGATACTTACCTCTACTAATGGCGTTCTTAACTTTAAAGGTATATGCTCCTAAAATATACTCTATTAACACCCCATCTTCTTTATTGCAGTGCGCGATTTCATGCAGCTTTGAGGCAGCGATGCGACCATACCGTAGTTGGAATCACATATTAGATTCAGATTGATTCATTGTGGCCTGGAAGACCATTTTCAAATCAGCCTTTCCATGTGGTCTTTACAGTATTGTATGAAATTGTCTGCATTAGGTTGCCGGACCTGGCGTTTACAGTGACATGCCATAGAATGAATGCAAGGCGTTGGATCTTTATCAGATTTACAATAAAGCAATAGTATTTAATTAAGATGTAATTTTCGTGATTTCTCAACTACTTCTATTAAAAACGATCCGCTTCTAGGAGGCAGATCTACCTTCGCAGTTTTAGTTTTTTTAGAAATCGGTGTAACCAAATCGGCAGTTTTAATAAATTTTAAATTACTTCCAACAGTTGAAAGCTTAGCTTTGGCCCAATAGCATTTCACCGAAGTACAAGAAGGTTCTTCAGTCCGTCTGTTCAACCACATAACTAGAGCTATTGCATGCTTACATCCTCCTTGGCTGGCAGCACAATCTTCGCAACACACGCTTTTAATGTGTTCAGCCTCTTCGTTGCATACTAATGTACAACGATATGGCTTACTCTTAACTTTGTGCTCGGGAGTTACTCTAGCTTTTTCTGTGCATAGTTTGCCTTCTCTTTGTACCTGCACATAGCCAATGGCGTCGTCACCGTAGCTTTCTCGGGCAGACCTGAAAGTGATTGTATTAACTTTATTAAATACTCATACCATTGGTCGATTTATAAACACGAACTTAAACAATACTATAATAATAATAATAGCTGCGGACATAGTTTACTACGGACAATCAATATAATAATAATAATAATAGCTGCGCTAAACACGTTTTCAAAACCTAGTATAAATAATAAAGTAGATATATTGATATCGATATTCCTGTTCATACAATCTTTTCGATATTCCTGTTTTGATATCGATATTCCTGTTCCTCGCACACTGCCTCTAAAATGCGTTCCACTATACACCCTCAATATCTTCGGCGGTCCCACCCAGGTAGGTTTCGGTGTATTCGGTGCATTCGGTGAGCTGCACATGTGTGCGAGGGTTCCAAGTTACGGTAAATAAATAATGTCCCAGGTACGGTCAATATACTTACGTTGAAAGTTTGACGCCTCGAACCTTTGCACTTGTATACAACGGATTGTCAGTCAAAAAGTTTAAAACCATAGTCATTTCCACTTTTGGCAAATTATTGCTCTGTCCGCGAACAAATCCACTCTCAATCGTCAACTCTTTCTACTTCAACCCAGTTATTGTTATTACCAAACTACTAATTTATAATAGGAATTTACATAAAATATGATATGAAGCTCAATACAATACACACTCCGCGTCCGAGAAACACTACTACACTGCGTGCGCTTCTAGTCTAGTGCATTTCTGTCACTTACACCGCGGCCTACGAGACTTGTGACGTCACACTGCGAATTCTCCGCGCGCCGTTTTAGTTTTGTATGGCGTTCAGTAAAACTGGAATAACTTCGTAATTTTTCAATATTTTCAAATAATTCTTTCACCATGCTTAATGTATTTTTATTATCTTACAATTTACATGAGTATTTTCTATTTTGGTGTTATTGGAAACTTCCTTATTCTCTTTCAATAAGGTAGCCTTTTTATTTGGACAATCTGGGGTATTATCCCGTTTCTACATATAATTGTAGAAACGATTGTATTAGATTGCTCTCAACCCTATAGGAAATTTTGACAACTAGGGTTGTCGACTACAGCGGGCGAGCCCGTCACCTCAGGAAGTTTTAACGATTAGTCGTTCTATCTCCCTGGAGTGAGCGCAGAAGACTTGAGGACAAAACAGTCCACCGTATAGCTAAGCCACAAGCCCGTAAGAGGCCAACGCCTTAACCGCGAGATAGCCAGGAGTGTAACCCGGCGGGCCTACACTCACGCCCTTACTTCCAATTGTGGCCAGATTACTCCAGTCTCTCGATTGGTTATGAGTTTGAGGTCGCTTGCGCGGTCCTCTCCCTTACGAAGCGGTGAAACGGTGTACACCGAATCTATCGCGGACCACGGCATCCTTTGCCCGGCTGTTCACCCAGGATCGGATAGCCGATGGTCGTGTCAAGAGCAGTCGCCGTAAGGTCCGCAAATACCCCCGCTCTATAGAAAACAGTACTGCTTCCAGAATCCCCCGACTGTTAGTCAGAGTGCACAGTCTATTGGCTTACGCCGCACGGTGCGCAGACCGTCCAGGAGCGCCAGAAGTTTGATTCCCAGGGGAAACTGACCATAAGGCCAGAGTCCTACCCAGGCTCGCACTTCATGCGTGGAGGCCGTCGGATAGGTGTTGACCCGTGAGTGTGACCAACCCTGAACAGAATGGGTCTTCGTGGCCAACTCAGCAAGGGCCCATTAACTCCCAAAAGAAATTTCGGCAACCATTTTTGCCGTCGAAATGCAGGTTAGCATTCTTAGCATTAGCACTGTTAGCATTGACGTCGAAAGCAAAAGCAATTTATTCAGGCGTCTATAATCCTACTAATATTATAAACGCGAAGGTTCGTATGTACGCTGTCCCAAAATTCAACGATAAGCGGGCACCAGAGGGCGGACCTGCTCACGACTACTCGAGAAAAAAAAGAAAAAAAAATATATCTGAATCATGTTTGAAATTACAAAAAAAAAAAAAAAATCTTCGAAAATCGACACTCCTAATGGTATTTTTAACTATCATGACCACAATTTTTCAAATATTTCTGTTTTTTTTTTTTGGATCGGCAACCTAAGTAGCACTGCTATCCATCACAACCCTTAAAGATACCAGAATACATGTAGCTTTTACACAGAAATTAATCAAAATCATTTTTTCCCCTAAAATTGTGAAAGATTTTTACTTTCATTCTACTTTTACTCATTGTGGTGTATAAAAATAGTACCGACACTACTATGGCAAGTTTTTTAAAAAGTTGACGCAGCTAACCAAGATTCTAAAATGGTATAATACTCTACGAAAACTAGCCACAAAAAAATGCCAATAATTTTTTTAAACATGAACCGATTTTTTTTATTTTTGATAGTAATCACTTTACTATGTTCCAAAAAAGAGTTTTTGTTTCAAGTTCTTAGAATTTTAAAACACTTTGACAGCCAATCACGACCCTGGGTCGTGACGCATAGTTTTGCTCTGTACGCCGATCACGACCCTAGAGCGTGATGGATATTCCTTGATTTTATTCTAAAAACAACCCTGTATCGTGATTGGCATTTGTTACACTGTGTCGCTGCATTCTTTAGCTACACACACATACACGATTCACGCACACACGGCCCGCAACGGCGCGCATTCGCGTACGAAGATTATACTTTAGAGAGAGATAGATGATGTTCTTTGAAATAACAATAGGGCAGGTATGCAAGTCAGTACGCTCCGGTCCTTTGTTTACTGTGCACCTCTTAAGTATTCAATTGATGTGGCTCTCGTACTAACGACTTTTGGCTTCGCTTTTTTGGACTGGTGATCTGCAAATTGAACTGACCTGGCATTATTTTGGACTGTGATTGTGTATTTTGTGAATTGGTGTTTTGGTGTATTTTGGACTGTTTAGCGTTTATCATGCCGCTACCGTACACACCGTTGGAATACGCTAATATGCATTTAATTTATGGAGAATGCCGAACCAATGCTAATGCTGCTAGTAGATTGTATCGAGAAAGGTATCCAAATGCTCAAAGATACCCGGATTATCGAGTATTTATTCATGTGCATCAAGCGTTTGCAGAGGGACGTTTACCATCTGACAGAAGAAACGCTGGAAGACCTAGATTGGAACGCGATGAAGAAGTTCTCAATGAAATAGAAAACGATTCAACTACCTCAGTACGTGCCATAGAACTAGCTACGGGAATCCCAAAAAGTTGTGCACATCGAATTCTAAAACGTTACAGGCTTCACCCATATCACTACAGGCGTGTGCAGACGTTATTACCGCGGGACTATCCACTACGGATCGCATTTTGCCGTGTGATGCTGCAAAAGCACAGGGAAGATCCCCAATTCTTAAATAAAGTTCTATGGTCAGATGAATCAACCTGCAAGAAAGATGGCTATTTAAATCTTCACAACTTACATAGTTGGAGCAATGAAAATCGGCACCTGATGAGACAAGACAAATCCCAGTATCAATTCAAGGTTAACTTATGGACGGGCATATTAAATGGAAAAGTAATTGGGCCCATTGAGTTACAAGGAAACTTAGATGGCAATAGTTATTTGAACTTTTTACAAAACGACTTGCCAGAATTATTAGAAGACGTGCCTTTACGTGATTTACAAAACATGTGGTTTCAAAATGATGGTTGCCCAGCTCACTATGCCCGTCTTGTGCGAGAATACTTGAACCAAGAGTATCCAGAGCGTTGGATCGGGCGACTTGGTCCTATCTTATGGCCACCCCGTTCGCCCGACCTAAACCCCCTGGACTTCTTTTACTGGGGTTGTCTGAAAGACAGAGTCTACTCAAAACCCATTGCAACATTGGACGAGCTTCGCCAAAAAATCACACAGTCTGCGGATCATATCAATGGTAGAAGATATGCACGACGAATAAAACGATCATTTCTAAGGCGATGTCGTGCCTGTATTAATGCCGGTGGGCAACAATTTGAACATTTACTGTAATATTAATAATGTAATAAAAAATCGGTCCTTGTTTAAGAAATAGTTGGCATTTTTTTGTAGCTAGTTTTCCTAGAGTATTATACCATTTTAGAATCTTGGTTAGCTGCGTCAACTTTTTAAAAAACTTGCCATAGTAGTGTCGGTACTATTTTTATACACCACAATGAGTAAAAGTAGAATGAAAGTAAAAATCTTTCACAATTTTAGGGGAAAAAATGATTTTGATTAATTTCTGTGTAAAAGCTACATGTATTCTGGTATCTTTAAGGGTTGTGATGGATAGCAGTGCTACTTAGGTTGCCGATCCAAAAAAAAAAAACAGAAATATTTGAAAAATTGTGGTCATGATAGTTAAAAATACCATTAGGAGTGTCGATTTTCGAAGATTTTTTTTTTTTTTTTGTAATTTCAAAAATGATTCAGATATATTTTTTTCTTTTTTTTCTCGAGTAGTCGTGAGCAGGTCCGCCCTCTGGTGCCCGCTTATCGTTGAATTTTGGGACAGCGTGTATATATATATATATATATATATATATATATATATATATATATATATATATATATATACATACATACATACATACATATATATATATAGGTATATATATATATATATATATATATATATATATATATATATATATATATATATATATATATATATATATATATATATATATATATATATATATATATATATATATATATATATATATATATATATTACATCAGAATAACACATAGGCTACAATTTATAAAGATATATGGTTTTCTATCATCATTATCACAATTTACCATCACCACGCGGGTGAAACCGCTGGGCGCAGCTAGTAACATAATAATAATACATCGCCTTCATAGATAAATAAATAAATTTACTAAATAAATAAATTACCTAAATAAATAAATTTAATTAATTTGTAATTCACAATAATCCTCAGTAAAATGGACAAAATATTCAAATAAAAGGTCATTGACATAAAAACCAGTAGTAAAGAACTGATAACATTATATGCCAGAAACTGTTGCCACTGATCCTATTTTAATACCTTAGAACGTCTTAGAACTGTCGCTTCCCCTTAAAACGAGTGTGTAACAAAAATACTGACTTTGGAAGAAAGTTATAGATTATTTTTTATATTCAAACATTGATATGAATATAAAACTAATATTTTTATAAATAAAATTATTAGTTTTATATTAACTAGAGAACTAGAGAACACTTTATTTGAGCCGTTTTATAAAAATATATCTATAATTTCCAAGTACCTCATAATAGAAAAATACACCAGATTCGAAAGAGAAGTAAAAGGTAGATATTAAATTTATCGAACTTATTTTAGATTTGTTTTTATTGACTGGTAATTCTGAATAACGGAGATGTGGTGTTGGCGTAAAATGCTAGGAATCCCATGGACAGCACGCCGCACCAACAAATCTGTCCTGGAAGACCTCGGCATCCAAGTGAGGCTCTCTGCCGTATGCATGAGAAGGGTCCTGCAGTTCTTCGGTCATGTTGCCAGGAGAAACCCAGAGAATCTGGAGAAAATGCTTTCCGGGGGTCGAGTGGAGGGAAGAAGAAGCAGAGCTAGAGGGAACGACCTCATCAAAGAAGTTACAAAAGGGTCAATACAATCTGCGACCCGCCATGCAGAAGATAGGTCGAAGTGGAAGAGCCTCGTAGGCAAACTGTTGTCTAGTGGCCACGATCCTCAGTAATGAGGAAACGACGGAGAAGAAGAATTCTGAATAAACGCGAATGGCCTGAGAATGTGCTCAAGCGAATATCGCCACTAAACTCTCTGGCTTTGAATTTGTCAGCCAATTTTTATAACGCAGGATCGCAATAATTATAGCGAGTGCTGGGTGGCTATATGCGCCAAGACATACAATAATACAACGCCGAGATAGCCAGGTATGTTACCCAGCGGGCTGACACTCACGCCCTTACTTCCAGTTTTGACTAGATTACTCCGGTCTCTCGACTGGTTACGAGTTTGAGGTCGCTCGCGTGGTCCTCTCCCTTACGTAGCGGTGAAACGCTGTCAACCGAATCTATCGCGGACTACGGCATTCTTTGCCTGGCTGTTCACTGGTCGTTCCAAGAGCAGTCGCCGTAAGGTCCGCAACCACCCCCGCTCTATAGGAAACAGTACTGCTTCAAGACAAGACAAGACTGTTAGCATTGACGTCGAAAGCAATAGTAATTTATTTGGCCGTCTAATAACATTGATAATGAATGGTTTTATATAAAGGACCGATTGATTATAAATACCCAATATTTTAACCAGCAATCCCAACAAACAATATTTTCTGGCAAACGCACAACTAGAAGCAGTCAGGCAACAAAAAGATCTTGGAATAACAATTACTGATGATCTCAAATGGGAGAAACACATAATTGCAATTGCTAAAAGAGGCAACTCTATTCTCTATCTAATAAGGAAGGCTTTCCAACATCAATCAATAGAGGTTTTTATCAAGATCTACAAGGCATATGTGAGACCTATCCTTGAGTATGGCTATCAGATCTGGAACCCTTACTTTTGCAAAGATGTAGATATTCTGGAAAAGGTTCAGCAAAGGGCAACCAAAATACCAGCGGGCCTGAAGAATAGGAATTATGAAGATCGCTTGAAATTACTTGGAATTACTACACTCAAACAAAGAAGACAAAGAGGGGACCTGATTGAGACATATAAAATTCTAACACACTATTACGATGTACCTGCACTGAAGAATATTTACAAATTCAACGTCAACACAAATCTTCGAGGTCACAACAAAAAACTCAACCGTACAAAATTTAAATCTAATCCTCAAGAACGTTCTGCCAAATAGAGTGGTGGACATGTGGAATAAACTACCATTTGAAGTGATTAGTGCAATTTCTGTCAAGCAATTTAAAAACAGACTCGATCTGTACCTAAAGACTTGTTAATATTGTTTATATTATATTGTTAATATTGTTTAGCTTTACAAGATCTGATCTGGACGTATCAGCAAAGCTGCCTGTCCAGAAAAAAAATATATAATAATAATATAAATTTTAATATTTCACTGTATCCAGTGGAGTGGTTGCTAATGGCTCCATGTAGCTATGTCACTAAGACCCATCTCGTTCTAGGGGTTTACCCAACTCACGGTTCAGCACCCATCCGGTAGCCTCCACGTAAAAGTCTGAGCCTGGTAAGGACTTGTAACGAACCTTTTATTCACCCTTGATACCTCACATAAATCATACGGCCTGTGGTATGTGCGAAAAGAGGAGAAGATTCTCTGTCGTTAACTAGTTGGTTCATTATTTTTCATACAGTCGCCATTTTTTAGTCTCTGATTGAACCAAACCAAACCAAAAACTTCAATATTCGTGTTGATTTTCAACGCCGAATATTTTTTTATTTTTGTATGGGTGTAAGTAAAACGAAGTCATAGGTTGAATGAAGCATATTATAATTATTATAAAAGTATTCACAATTTCTTGCATAGGGTGATTTATTTCCAGAAAAAACATAGAAATGTTGGACAAGGCAGTTTTTTTCTGTGCCACAACTTTGACAGATAATTCTGAATAATGCTTATTGCTTTACAAAACGATGTTACACGTATCTAATAGCAAATTTCAACAGGAACATAAAACAGGTCTTCTTTATACGATCCGTATAGTAGTTTCGGAGTAATCGCCGTTTTCCTGAAACGCTATATTTTTGTTGTGATGTAATCTTCCTCTTCTTTGCGTTCTCTAAGAGAAACTACAATTCAAACATCAGCGCTCGAGGGTAATATTGTTTATATAATATTGTTAATATTGTTTAGCTTTACAAGATCTGATCTGGACGTATCAGCAAAGCTGCCTGTCCAGAATAAAGAATAATAATAATAATAAATATTAAATAACATTCAATTGCCATCTATCACATTTTTATATAGGTTAGAATACCATCCATATTTGGCATTCTATATAGATAGACTAATAAATCTACCTCAAAAATAAAGTGCATAGTTATTACATAATGAAACATTTATACCAAATTAAAAATTGACATTCAGAATGACCTTCAGGAAGCCTTCAAGCGGTGGAAGTTGGCCCTCGTGGCCAGCCAGCCAAATCTCTGTTTCATCTCTAAAGATCTTGGTCTCTCCAGGAAAATAATCAACTCCTTCCTACAAAATAAATAAAATAAAATACAAACGGAGCTGCCATGGAATTTACCGACCGAAATCGGGCCCATCATATATAATGATTACACTTCTGGGAGGTGAACGATGGATTCCGGACTAACGACCGGCTGTGGTAGGTTTAGGACAGCTGTCTTGCCACATGTGAGCGTTCACCTTACCACCCATTCACTCCCCCTACGAAGCCATAGAATTTGAGATGCAGATGCGGTTTTAGATATTTAAGGAGTTGATTATTTTCCTGGAGAGACCAAGATCTTTAAAAAGGTGGAACAGAGATTTAGCTGGCAGGCCACGAGCGCCAACTTCCACCGCGTGAAGGTGAACAGTGAAGCCGTTCCGGGTGACAGCATTTGCAAGATCATGGTATTTATTTAATTTGTACTCGTGGTCTTTTGGGATATTTGATTCCCGTGGAATAGTTAATTCTACGATAACGGCCATCTTCCGAGATAGAGAGTAAAGGGTTATATCTGGACGCAGGGCTGTGCATCCGAGACTTTCAGGGAATTTATACTGCTTAGAGACCGAATCAACCTCCATAGTCCAATCTGAAGCTTTCTCGATTATTGAGAAAGGTTTTGCAGTGAGATGTTTTTTGCCTTTAGAGCCAATCCGCACAAACTGTATTGGGGGTTTGGAGGATACTGTGGAACCCTCGTTGGCACGAGCCACTGAGAGGCTAAGTACCTCGCGAATAACAGCAACGGCTTTGTCGTGTTGATAAGTGTACCGTCCGTGATCCAAGGCCACCTTGCAGCCAGCTAGAATATGTCTAGCTGTGCAAGGGGTGTTGCTACAAAGGGGTTGTAGTAGGACTACCTTAGTGTATATTTGATGAACGTCAAGGACTTTAGATTCCTTGTACAAGCTCTCAGAAGAATACTGGAATATTTTTTTGGGTATTACTCTTAGTAGCGACTATTTATGCTGTCATAAGGGGGGGGGGGGGGGGGGGGAGGGCAGGCAGGGATAGTTTGGATTAATATTTTTTTCATGAGTATAGGGTGTGTCCTATCATGTCCACATTTTTAATTAAGAACCTTTGGCAAAAACTAGTTCTATTCGGACATGCTCAATCTTCTGTAGACCTGAACATTTTTATTTCCTTCTCAGGTGCTAGACTTTGACGATGAAGATGATGGTGAGGTTGCATTGAAGACACCCCCACCTTCAAGACCGATTGTGAGCCGCGCAGTCACAGAGCGCAAACCCAAACGGACAATACCAAATGTACAGGCCGAGTTAAAAGTGGATCATTTGAAAGATTTGCCAAAGTACGATTTTGTGCAGTCACTGGCAGGTAAGATTTACTCAAACTTTTGGTACTTTATCATTTTACAAAAAGATACCCAAAAAATCTCTGGCAAAACTTTCTGTAATGCTGCATATAGATTTTTTTAAAGAAGTGTGTTGCGAACCTTGACTTTGTCTCGTAGCTTTGTATGAGGCGCAAAAGCGAAAAGTAGTCATCGCTAAGAAATGTGAAAATTGTAAATATTTTTGATTGGGGTTAAAGAGGTAGGATGTTAATGATACATTATATACATACCATTATTGAATGTGCGGATATCAATCTCCATAAGAACTACGCCAACCACCGTGTCTATATCCACTCGGATAGCAAGGTAGCTCTTATGGCACTAGCCTCGAATACTATTAATTCAAAGCTAGTGCAAAACTGCGTATCACTACTGAATTCTCTGGGCGAAAAGAACAGGGTAATTCTAAGATGGGTTCCCGGCCATGCAGGAATCGAGGGGAATGATAAAGCCGACGAACTTGGTAAGACGGGAGCAAAGGGAACGATATACGGCCCTGAACCATGCTGTGGCGTACCAAAAATCCTTGAAAACCTAATACTCAAACAAATATGTTTTGAACAATCCGTCAACCACTGGAACAACACGCCAGGGTTGAATCAATCCAAAGGCTTACGACCCTAAGACGGCCCGTGAGGCCTTATCGCTAAATAGGAACAATCTACGCATACTGGTGAGGGTGCTCACGGAGCATTATGGCCTTAACAAACACATGTACAACCTCAAGCTCCGAGACACAAAAATGTGCAGGTTCTGCCAAGGGGCAGAGGAAACTCCGTAGCACCTTATGTGCGAGTGTGGCCCGCTGATGCGTAAATGATACACCCACTCGGGTGGTCATTACCTCCAACCTGAGAAGGTACAATAATCTGGCGCCAAAAGCCTGTTGCGGTTCTTAAATGACACGAGGCTTAGCGCAGAACTATAGTAGGTGGCGAACACAATAGATCAGCAATGGTCGCAGTGTTACAAGGCTCATAAAGACCTTAGAAAAGCCCCACACAACAAATAATAAAAAAAGGATACATTGTGTAGTAGGTTATAGGAAAACATGAGTTTATAAATTGGAGCGGGTCATTTCCAGGCGTACAGACAATGTTCAAGTCAGTTTGTGTAATTCAATTAGCATTACATGATTCCCCAATCAATAAAACATGAAATACCTAAATATAGATTGTTACAATTACAATTAATAATTAGTAGCAGTTACTGCAGTAAGTTACTAGAAATAAAAATAGTCAATCAACTTCAAATAATCAAATTAAATAGACAATCAGAAAAAACTATAGGAGTGATCAACAGATAAAAATAGTCACCCGAATTAAAATAATCAAATGAAATGGCATCCAATCCAATTATATAATAATAATACAGTATCTTTTCATAAGGAGAATAATCAATTATAAGAAGAATAATTGAGAAATTAAAAGTTACACAACTATGATTTGACATATTGGGTGATAAAGCCCGATTGCATTTCTTTGAGAACTAAAACTGAAATAAGTTCAAGCGAACGAGATAGATCAATAAATAAAATACAAACGGAGCTGCCATGGAATTCACCGACTGAAGTCGGGCCCATCATATAGTGTTATTACACTTCTGGGGCATGAGCAGTGAATTCCGGACTAATGACCGGCTGTGGTAGGTTTAGGGCAGCTGTCTTGCCACATGTGAGCGTACACCTTAGCCGTATATATTATATAAATATGTAATATACATGGCTAACAAGGTTAATTATTAGGTAACCAGAGAGATTGTTGTTTTCAGATGATATTCCACCATGGAGAGTAGACGAATTGGCCAAACCTTATCCGAGCAATTTCAAAAAAGAGCGGGAGGAGCTGACTACGAAACTCTTCCAGATCTTCAGCGATACGATATTTAGTTCTCGGCTAGTGCCCTCCCAGATACCCGTCACCTGGGACACTAGGCTGCTCACCACAGCTGGGTAAGTGTTTTGGCTATGGAGTTATCTTTGTCAGCTCGTACCTGGGTCGTGCCAAAAGCAACTATAATAATAATAAACATAATTAGGGAGTTGCGCCCTAATTTGTGGAGTAAGTACTCGCTACCGGCTCCACCGGATCCAGTGTGATATCATAAGTTTACTCCAAACAGCGTAGTAAATGTAAATGTTTACTTTCTAATAAGGATTATATATGTACACAGAAAGAGGGAGCTAACGGGCCCATGATGAGTTGGCCACGATGACCCATGTGTTCAGGGTCGGTCACACTCACGGGTCAACACCCATCCGACGGCCTCCTCGCACGGGGCGCGAACCTGGGTAGGACTCTGGCCGCGGTCAGTTTCCCCTGGGAATCAAACCCCTGGCGCTCCTGGATGGTCTGCGCACCGTGCGGCGCAAGCCAATCGATTGTGCACTCCGACTAACTGTCGGGGGAGTCTGGAAACTGTATTGTTTCCTATAGAGCGGGGGTGGTTGCGTACCTTACGGCGACTGCTCTTGAAATGACCATTGGCCATCCGATCCCGGTTCAGAGCCGGGCAAAGGACGCCTTGGTCCGCGATAGATTCGGTGTACACCGTTTCACCGCTTCGTAAGGGAGAGGACCGCGCAAGCGACCTCGAACTCGGAATCAATCGAGAGACCGGAGAAATCTGGTCACAATTGGAAGTAAGGGCGCGAGTATCTCGAGCCCGCCGGGTTTATTCCTGGCTAACTCGCGGTAAGGCGTTGGACTCTTACGGGTTGTGGCGTAGCTAGACGTCGGATTTGTTCTGTCCAAAGTCTTCTACGCTCACTGCAGGTCGATAGAACGACTAATCGTTAAAACGTCCTGTGGTGACGGGCTCGCCCGTTGTAGTTGACATCTCAATATGTACACAGAAAGACATTATTGAATCGAATACAATTTTTTAATGTTTTTAACCCCTTCAATGTCTAACGACCCGCTCGGGACGCACGCCTACCTACGGCAAAATGTCTAGCGTCCTGCGCGGGACGCAGCGCTCACCGTTGCGCGAATTCCATTTAAACATCGGAATGCGCTTCTCTATTCTTTCGTATTACGCCAGAATATAGCCAAATCCCCCTCGCTATTAAAATTTTCGTTGGCACCCGCGACATCCAATAATCGATTTATTCGTCTATTGCAAAGTGAGTGAATGATCTCGCGGCTGTCAGTGCGTGCTAGTGCTCGTGACCTTGGACAAAAATTGTGATTTTAAAGTGTTTTCGGTGTGATTTCCTGCAGAAAGGTGAGAAATGTGCATTCTAAAAGAGTTTATGAATGAGCATTAGTCATTATAAACAGCCCATTTGCTTTTTTCACGTATTTTTGAGCAAAAAGTTTCGGCCGAAACATATGCGTCGCAAAAAATGACCAAATTTTTTTTCGTTATTTTTATGAAACGACCGAAATATTGCAAAATATGACGGAATATTGGTTTAATTCGCTGATAAATAAATAAATAAAATACAAACGGAGCTGCCATGGAATTCACCGACCGAAGTCGGGCCCATCATATAGTGTTATTACACTTCTGGGGGTGAGCAGTGGATTCCGGACTAACGACCGGCTGTGGTAGGTTTAGGACAGCTGTCTTGCCACATGTGAGCGTTCACCTTACCACCCATTCACTCCCCCTTCGAAGCCATAGAATTTGAGATGCAGAAATCGCGGTTTTAGATAATTTTTCTAGAAAGGAGTTGATTATTTTCCTGGAGAGACCAAGATCTTTAAAAAGTGAAAGAAAGATTTAGCTGGCAGGCCACGAGCGCCTACTTCCACCGCGTGAAGGTGAACAGTGAAGCCGTTCCGGGTGACGGCATTTGCGAGGTCATGGTATTTATTTAATTTGTACTCGTGGTCTTTTGGGATATTTGATTCCCATGGAACAGTTAATTCTACGATAAGGACCATCTTCCGAGATAGAGAGTAAAGAGTTATATCTGGACGCAAGGCTGTGCATCCGAGACTTTCAGGGAATTTATACTGCTTAGAGACCGAATCGACCTCCATAATCCAATCTGAAGCTTTCTCGATTATTGAGAAAGGTTTTGCAGTGAGATGTTTTTTGCCTTTAGAGCCAACCCGCACAAACTGTATTGGGGGTTGGAGGATACTGTGGAACCCTTGTTGGCACGAGCCACTGAGAGGCTAAGTACCTCGCGAATAACAGCAAGGACTTTGTCGTGGCGGTAAGTGTACCATCCTTGATCCAAGGCCACCTTGCAGCCAGCTAGAATATGTCTAGCTGTGCAAGGGGTGTTGCTACAAAGGGGACATGAACTATCCTCGGCATAGCTCCAACGAGCAAGGTTACTGGGGTCTGGAAGTGTATGCTGAAAGGCATTTAAATAAAAGTTCAGCATCTCTGGCGTCCAGTCATACAACATTACTTTCCAGTGCATTGGAGGAGGAATGCAAAAGTCTCCAATTGTTCTCCAATCATTCTGGCATTGAAGGCCAATAGCGTGAGCCATACTTTTGCTGTCGTAATCTCCCCGCAAGAGAGACTTCTTCAAGTCCACATCGCTCATGGTTGTACTGCCATACCCCAGACCAGTGCCATTCTGGCTGATTCCAGTAAGGAACTTTTTGTGGAAGTCAACGCGGGCTATATATTAGGCTATATATTAATCCGAAAAATGAAAAACTTTTCCGTGGTAGTCGGATTTCCAAAGTAAGTCGGAAAAAACGGTCGAACGAAAAGGTTTCTAACTAAAGCTGCCTAAACGATGAGAGATATATGATTAAGTTCTAGGGAAAAGTTGTAGAGGTTGATAATGCCTACAAAAATGTCAGCGACAGAATATGTCTAACTTTTATATTTAAGTAACAAAAAGTAGTTTTTTAAATTAAAAAAATAATTTAAATCGTTAGGTCATGTTTATTGGTCATATTATCAACAATTATGAATTCATATCAAAATAAGTAAATTTATCGTCTCAAGTGTTTAAAACAAAAGACTTTTCCCTTTTACTGCATATATTTTTCCTTTTACTGCATTTCCCTTTGACATGCAAATACATACATACATATGCAGTAACTTATACTGCTTAGAGACCGAATCAACCTCCAGAATCCAATCTGTAGCTTTCTCAATTATTGAGAAAGGTTTTGTAGTTAAATGTTTTTTGCCTTTAGAGCCATCCCGCACAAACTGTATTGGGGGTTTGGAGGGTACTGTCAAACCCTTGTTGGCACGAGCCACTGAGAGGCTAATTACCTCGCGAATAACAGCGAGGACTCTGTCATGGCGGTAAGTATACCGTCCTTGATCTAAGGCCACCTTGCAGCCAGCTAGAATATGTCTTGCTGTGCATGGGGTATTGCAAGATGCAAGGAATATGTCTTCCAGATATAAAAGGCGTATTCCAAAATGAGTTTTACAAATGACATAGATTTTCAGCATCAGTTCCAATGTGTATCTTGTCTCAATGCTAAAATGCCAGGTTGCGACAATACTATCTTTGATCTTGCGCTGTAAATATTTTTGATGAAATTGTAATGTATTCAATGGCTCGTTAGTCAGTTAGCTTTTTAACCCTTCGGCTACGTAACGACCAAATTTAGTTGCACATCAGAACACCGTTGACTACTTAACGACCAATATTGGCGGATTGCTCCCGGAGCGCACAGTAATATTATTTTCTAATTCGAACGCATCCTAAAATCCATACCAAATACCTCATTATTACCATAGACACATAGACGGCCGCTATAATAATTTCACGCGTCATTTTGGGGATATTTCTGGTAAAATTCCATTGTCATCATTTTTCATCAGCCTTAATGATGAGAGATATATGATTGAGTTTTAGAGAGTTGTAGAGATCGATAATGCCTACAAAAAAGTCAGGGACAGGGATATTTCTGGTAAAATTCCATTGTCATTGTCTTGGTAAAAATCATCAAAATTTTTATTGGTTTTATGAGCTAATATTTAAATATTTTTGTATGTAAATAAGCAAAACGATATATTAGCTTCGATAAAAAATCTAATAGAAATTACGATAGTATTTACAATTTCTAAAAAGGGTTCTGTATTTTTCCATACAAGTACAAGTTAGAAATGCCGAGTTTTTTTTGCTTTTTCGAATTTCTCGTATTTATTCATAATTATCTAATTGTTTTACAAAACGAGATTTCGATATTCTATACACGAAATTTCAATGCGATCATTGTACAGTTATTCTATTTATGATTGCTATAGTAGTTCCATAGTTATAGTACTTTTCGTCGAGCGCGGCGATATTGCAAGAAATTCCAATAAATTGCCACGGTCTGCCATGAAATTATGTCGCTACTCGAAGGGTTAACCATTGATATACAAAAGCAGTATTTTTCTAATTATATTTTCAAAATGTTAACAACATTTATCCCATAGAATACAATACAATACAATACAATCAACTACTCCAGTTGATAGGCATTCCTACACTTATATGCGTCACAAAATGAAATGCTTTAAAATTTAATTATTAAAAACATAACTATCATGATAGTTGTCATGGCTGTAATATTACATTCAATATTACCTACTTACAAATAATCAAAATATACTAATGTCATTAAATAGTAAGAGAGAATAATAAATTAAAACAGAAATGCATATTCTATGTAGAATAATTAAGTAAAATAATTTTATTGTCAATCCAGCAACATGCCTTCGTATTTTTTATACATAAATAGATGTATACTAAATTATGTGAGAATTAGAATGTCAGCTATCATAATACCGTTATGTTTAAAATTTTACAAATTTTGCTAATTATCAACATGGAAAATAAACTCGGAATTTTCAAACTCCCTCATACCATAATTTGTGTGTCTTACCAAATTATTTATAATTATCTTTTTAAACTGGTCCTCTCTAAGGCTTTTCATTTGCTCTGGAATCTTATTATAGAAGGACAAATTTTGGTGTATAAAACTGTATCGCACTTTGCTAAGTCGCTGTGGGTTTATGTGGAGATTGGATTTATTCCTCGTATCGTGATGATGAAAATCACTATTCGCCGGAACTTCTGCTAGGTGTCTACGAGCGTACATAATATTTTGGTAGATGTAGGAAGAAAATAGAGTCATGATTCCTGATTCTACGAACAGCGGCTTACAGCGGCTGACGGAAGACGGTAGAGTTTAAAAAAAATTGCCTTATTAACAAATCTTCTTCTTCTCCATCATTCCCTCATTACTGAGGATCGTGGCCACTAGACAACATTTTGCCTACGAGGCTCCTCCACTTCGACCTGTCTTCTGCATGGCGGGTCGCAGATTGTATTGACCCTTTTGTAACTTCTTTGATGAGGTCGTTCCATCTGGCTCTGCTTCTTCTTTCCTCCACTTGACCCCCGGAAAGCATTTTCTCCAGATTCTCTGGGTTTCTCCTGGCAACATGACCGAAGAACTGCAGGACCCTTCTCATGCATACGGTGGAGAGCCTCACTTGGATGCCGAGTTCTTCCAGGACAGATTTGTTGGTGCGGCGTGCCGCTCAGCTCGTTGGTGCGTGCATGGTTCCAGCCCGGTCCACAAAACATGAGTTTGGTCTTGCTGCAGTTCATGTGCAGTCCATACTCCTTGCTTTCCTTCTCCATCCTGCGTAAAAGGGTCGCCAACTCATTTTCACAGCACCTATGATGGTCGTGTTGTCGGCGAATCTTAGTATATAAATAGATGTTAACAAATATCAGTATATAAATAGATGTAGTGCTGCACTCGACTAATTGTATTAAATTTTGATCTGTTCTAGAATCAAGCGGCATTCCAAGTCGGTGAAACCGGGAACGAGGTGCGAAGAGTGTCTGGGTACGTTTGAGCTTCTCGTGAACAAGAAACTGGCATCAGGCGCCATTGTGACTACCCCCGCCAGTGCACAGAGACAGGCCGGCCCGTTTGCCAATTACGTGCGCGAGTACTACTTCACAGTGAAGCAGAAAGGACGACCTCACGCCGAAGTGATGAAGATACTCAGAAGGCAGTTTGCCCTTTTAAAAAGCGCCGGCTTAACTTAGGGTTGTGGGTCCATCGACTTTTAAGGCGACACTTTCATAGGATAAGATAAGATAAGATAAGAAGTATTTATTTCCAATACAACATTTATTCCTAAGGACATACAATTGTGTAGGAATGACAGTAATTAATCTTAACCCTTCAGGCCTCGGCCCCTCAGCCGATTGACAAGTTGATGTCCCAAAAAATTTTAGTAAAAATTAGTAAAAAAATTTTATTATGACACTGTCACACCAAAAACATTAATTACTGCCAAACCACTGTACCCATAATTAAAATGAAACATATTAACATTGTAACAGCAGCGCCAGTATGTAACTGCCAGGTTCCAATACGTAACCGCTGGGTTGGACCTGGTTATACCTAATCGTGGAATAACCACGAACAGAAATCGAGTGCAGGAAGTATAATTTAATGCCGAAGCCAATAAACATCAAAACTAAATTTCAGAAAAAATTGGACGCCACAGCTTTTTAAAGGTTAAAGCTGAAACTAAAAAAACCAGCACTCGATACCAAAAAAATTAAGCACAAGATTTAACAGGGTGGGTAAGTCTCACAAGTTTGTCACTGGTTTTGCCCGGAGGTAGCAATTCTTCCTTCAGCTGAAAAAAAAGAAATGAGAACACGTTGCTTCTTTTCAGAGTTCTTTAATCCGCTACTCCACGGGCACAGCAAAACGAAGAAGGTGCAAGGCACACGATGTATAAATCACTTCACAGCACAGCAGTATATGGATATCTTCCAAAAGTTGACAGTAGGTAGGTCCGGAATTTGAATCTCCGATTTCAAAACTGCTCCAAGAAGCAGGCCGCCACGCTACGGCAGTTGAGGCTTTACAGGTGTATTATTGATAGAAAATGGTATAAAAATAGAGGTGCTCGTCGCCCGTCTGAAGCCAAGGAAAAAAAACCCGGTTAAAGTCGATACGCCGACATGTGCTAACCGCAAAAAATTGACAATAATCGCTTACCAGAAAAGAACTACATGAATTAAAAACTGCGCCGCGCTATACTCGTCGGCAGCGACGCCGATCCTAGCTCTTACGCCTGCGCTTCCACACTCCAAAATCCCAAAAGAATGCCATTTTTGCAGGGCGCAAGTACGACCCCGAAAGACAAAAGTGATGTCACCTTTTGACGTTTCCGCCTAAACCAACGAGAATAGAGACGTCATTGCCGTAACCGTAGCGTTCGACACCTTCTTAAACGTCAGAAAACGGTTTTTACGACTTTTACAGTCGACTTTTAAGTCAAGTTGTGACTTAATTACGACGTTACGAAAATGAAGCAGAAAACGTCGGAAAAATAGTAGAGACGCCAGAAAACGTGTGCAAATGACACCGAAACATGTAATTACCTGGATCTGCACACGGAAAAGCATGAATCGCGAAAGAAATGTCACAAAAAAAGCAGTTTTTGTTACAGCCCCCCTTCCAAAAAGAAATCGGAAGAGCCAACGAACGATTTCAAATGAATCGTCCCGATTCTAGCTCCACTCTCAAGGGTTAACAAAAACGCCACAACGTCTATAACAGTGTATAAGACAGGAAAAAAAATATACTCTTCTAAACCAAATGACCAAGCTACCTTCAATAAGGGTAAACAAGTCTACAAAAACATACAAATAAATAAACAAAATCTTCCCGTTAACTAAAGTGGAAACCCTGGTAGGTAAGTTCTGCAGAGGTCAACTGCCATTTGAAAACTCTCCACTTTCCCGTAGAGAACACAAAACTACTTCAACAACAAAACTACTGCTTACCATGGAAGCACAAAGCCCATGTAAAAGAAAAACCACAAAACCTGGTGTCCTAAACAACCGTAATAAACCACCCCTCCTACTGAAGGAACACCAACAACGTCCAATAATCAAACCAAATACTGGCTGTGGACAAAAGAAACCGATGACTATATTGTTAGACCACGACAGAACTAATACCTCCTCCGGTATTTGAAAAATGTCCAATACTACCTTTCATACCATCACCTTGCATACTTCCCTCTCATGACATAAATTCAATCTACAGTGTTGCTAGACAGGTTTACTAGCAAGACTGATCTCAAACGAAATGATTTCAGTGATAGTAACCACTCGGTACTACACCTTTGTAAGGAACACATTTTTAAAGTCGATCTAGTCGAACTCATAAAGACAACTTTCCGAAGAATGTTAACGAGAGACATAAAAATTACACAAATTACTTAGACCCTTTAGGATTTAATTTGAAATCCTTAATATGCCAAGAGCCAATATTCATTCCCTGAGCATTAACCAACTCGTATACCAGAGCCGACAGTTTCTTGACTATCCGACATTTTTCATAACGTGGGGCAAACTTTGAAATAAAATAATTCCCCGCATTGCTCAAGAAGTACGTTTTCTTGTAAAGCGTATCGCCCACCTCAAACTCCGCAGGACGGTGTTTACGGTCATAATACGTTTTATTGTGAGCATGCGCATTATCAAGTTTCTTCCTCACGGTATGAAAAACACCGGAAAGTTCGCTCAGATCTTGAGCGTAGGACAAACGACTGCCAAAAAGGACCTCAGCTTGGGACTCAGGAGATTGAGTATAAAACGAACCGTCTAAGATAGGTTCTCGACCATGAACCAAGAAGAAAGGACTGAAACCCGTAGCCTCCGAAACGGCCGAATTGATCGCCATCTGAATGGCAGAAAGGTGGAGGTCCCAAGAGCGATGGTCGTTTTTTACAGACAACGCCAACGCCGTGACAACTCCTCGATTCTGCCTCTCAGTTGGATTGACCTGAGGGCCAATACTTCGGATTTAGGTAAACCTTAGGTATCCGATACTTGGACATTAGTTCGGTAAACTCCTTTCCAATAAATTGTTTTCCGTTGTCGGAAATAACATACTGAGGGACACCAAAACGCAGGAAAACCTCATGCTCCATGATACGACTCACGATTTTGCTAGTAGCCCTCTTTAAAGGGAAAAGCAAACAGTATTTACTGAAACAACAAGTAACTACTAGTATGTGAATATTCCGATCTCTCGTCATCGGATAGGGACCCAACAAATCGACGGAGACCATCTGGAAAGGGAAAGAACAAGACTTTGGATTGCCTAACTGACCCAAAGGAGAAATATTTGGGTGTTTATACTGTTGGCAAGTTTCACATTGGGAAATGAATTTGACCACATCTCCGTGCAAATTCGGCCAAAAATAGCGCATTGCTAGGCGACGATGCGTTTTAAAAACCCCAAAATGCATAGACAGATCGGACGCATGGTTATCGTGTATAAGCTTCTCTCGGAGAGGTAAGGGTACCACTAACTTCCAGTCATAAGCGCTGGTGAGCTGGTACTTTCCCTTCGTGTAGCGATACAACTCTGCATCCTTAATCTGGTAATTAGGGTAAGCGGCAGGGTTATTAGATACCGCTTGGAACAAATCGTTGTACCAAGGATCGGCGACCACAGAAACAGATGAAACGGGAAACAAACGCGATAACGCATCAGGAACCACATTTTCGACGCCTTTCTTATGGACGATCTCAAAGTCAAAGGCGGACAGCCGAATACCCCATCTGGCCAAACGACCAGTTGGGTTTTTCAGACTCAAAAACCACAGAAGACTGGCATGATCCGTGAAGATTTTGACTTTGGGGCCGCCCTCTAAGTAGCCGCGAAAATGCTCGATTGCATGAATCACGCTTAGGGCCTCCCGTTCGGTAGCAGAGTATCGCGTTTCAGCGGGTAAGAGAGTCCTACTCGTGAAAGCGATGGGATGTTCTACGCCATCCACTGTCTGGGTAAGTACGCCGCCTAAACCGTACAACGATGCGTCGCAGTGTAACGCAAATGGCTTTGTATAGTCCGGACAAGCTAGTATCGGACTAGAAATTAGAGCTGACTTCAATTTTTGAAAGGCCTCTTCCGCTTCTGGTGACCACGAAAATGCGGGAGCACCTTTGCGGGTACTGGTCAAACGTGACAGAGGAGCAGCAATACAGGAGAAATTTCGGATAAACCGACGATACCAACCGGCCATCCCAAGGAAAGTTTTAACCAACTTAGGCGAACTAGGAGTCGGAAAGTCTAATATACATTGTACTTTTTCGGGATCGGTATGTAGACCATGAGAGTCTACTACATACCCTAGGTACTTAAGTTCTCGACGAAAAAATTGACACTTTTTGAAATTAATCGTTAGGTTCGCATAAACGAGACGATCTAACACTCGGTTTAACAATGAAATATGCTCTTCGAAAGTTGAAGAGACAATAACGATATCATCTAGGTAACAAAATACTTTGTTATCGAACGACGGGTCGAACAACTGATCAGCGAGCCGTTGCATGCAGGCAGGCGAATTGCGCATGCCGAACGGACAGACTTGCATAGCAAAGAAACCACGTCCAGGAACCGTAAAACTGCACTTTTCCTGAGAGGCAGGATCTAAGGGGATTTGCCAAAAGGCGGCCGACAAGTCGATGGAAGACAAGTAGTTAGCGTCTCGTAAACTGTCCAGGATGGTAGTAATTCTCGGAAGAGGGTACGCATCCGGCTTCGTTATCGAGTTGAGCTTCCTACTATCCAGACAAAATCTTAAAGTCCCATCGGACTTCGGAACAAAAATTGTTGGGTTATTCCAACCCCCTTTGCTAGGTTTAATAACTCCTAACTCTAGCATACGATCAACTTCCTCATTTAACAATGCTAAACGAGCGGGAGACATGGGATAATACCGCTGTTTCACCGGTGGATGATTACCCGTGTCGATTACCTGGGATATTAAATTAGTTCGACCAAGACCCTTAACGTCTGTCGAAACTTTTTGAAAACCATCGATCATTTTGTTTGCTAAGGACTGCTGATTCTCAGTCAGAGAAGCGAAAGGATGCAAAACCCTCACTTCGCTGACTGAATGCCAACTAACATGACTATCCTCAAACCTAACGAACTTCACAATTTCCGGAGCCAAATCAAATTGTCGGACAAAGTCCATGCCTAATATAAGAGAAGTGCCAATATCCGGAGCCACAACCGCTCGGATCACTTGACAACGATTATTAAATTTGAAAGGCAAAGACATATAACCGATCGTCCTAACCGTACTAGCATTTGCGGTGCTTAAAGTCCAAGACGAAGTCTTGTGCAGGGTATACCCGATCTCAATTAAATGTCGATGTGAGTCGGCACCCAAAATTGTGAGGCTCGAACCAGTGTCAAGCAATCCACAAACCGCAATATCACCCAACGCAACATCTAAAAATGGACGACGGTTGTCTTTTTCCTTTTCGAACAAGGCAGAGACAGAGTGAACAAACGCATTCACTCTGTCTCGGTTCTCGAGTTTTTTGAATCGGCCGAAGTAGAATTGGGAGAATTATTTCCTTTGGAACAATCCGGACAAGTTGTCACGGTAAAATTAAATTTACCGCAACGGTAACAGTACTTGGAGTGCCCGTGATGTGAACCCCTCTGGTAACCACTATACGCTCCTCGAGGACCACCCGCATTATGCGGTTTGCCTCGGGAGTAACCACCTCGGTGAAAACCACCCCGATTGCTCGAACCTCTATGGGATTCTTGAGTACGAGTGGATAAAGAATCAACAGCGGACACTGTGCACTGATGAAGATGTTCCTCAAGAGGAACGTCCGTACCATTATTACCGGAACCAGTACAATCGACAGAGTGAACTGCTCTAGACGCAGAAGGCTTGGCTTTTGAAAGTGCCTGCAGGTTAGCATTATACTCATTTATAGCCACATGCGTGAGTTCCTGCTGTTTCCCCACATGAAGCAGTTCTTGTATGGAATGAACAGGGATGTACGCGAAACATTGTTGCAGGTAAGGTTTTAAATTGGGTACTAGGATTGTCAGCTGCTCCGCCTCCGGCAAGGGCCTGGATAATTTATTAAAATAGCCCAATACTTCAGTAATAAAAAGATGAAGAGGTTCATCCGGTCTCTGAATTCGAGCGCGAGCCCGTTTCAACATATCGCGGTCGAAGGTTTGACTGCCAAAATTTTGGCGAAGTTCTTTGGCCAACTGTGGCCAATTGTCAATCCTGGAAGCAACCGTCCTATACCATGCGAGCGCGTGATGTTGAAACAACTCGCACGCCGATTTCAGCAACCGTGCATCAGAAATATTTCGTGCCAAACGATTTTCCTCAAGGCGTTCCAGGAATTCTACGACGCATGACTTTCCATCAAACACAAACCCTAAACTCAAAGGCCTTAACACCTGTTCATTAGTAACATCATACGGCCTGCTGACAGCGACCGGATTCCTAACATAAACCTCGGGTTCGGAAACCGAATTACCCGCATTAGGTACACTCGAAACATTTGGAACGGCTAACGGAACAAAAAGATTATTTGATGAAACCGATGTCACCCCTAAAGGATGTACCGGCACAGGCACCTCTACCTGTACAGAAGTAGACGGCAGTAAATTTGGACTAGGAGCTCTCACAATATCTGAACACTCCTCCAGCACCTTCACGATCTCTGAAATCTCCGCCTGAAGACGTTCAAACGAAGCTGTCGGTACAACCCCAGACGTTATACGCGATACTCTATAAAAAAGATGCGTTGTTTTTGTACAAACGCGTTTAAACAAAGGTCGAGTATTGTTCTCTACCAAATCCTCGACAAATTCTTGGAGACACAAGAGTCGAATGGAACATTCGTTAAACTCTTGCTCGGGATCCAGATCCGTCGACGTGATTGAATCTGCAGGAAACTGTTTAAGCAGCGAACTAAACTGTCGGCGCATCGACTCCACAAGCGTCGGGGTAACCTCCCGAATTTTGAATTCGTAATCCAATTCTTTTTTAACTAAGTGTGAGGCAGAATAATACACAAGCACGGGGGAAGCCATCTCAACTACTTGCGTATTAAAAATATAAACAAGCAGAAAATTTAAAAGTTTAAAAAAAATTTTTTTTTTTAAAAAAAAAAACTAAAAAAATATTCACAAAAAAATAATTCACCAAAAAAAAAATTTTTTATTTATGGTAAAAAAATCAAATATAAAAAATTGTTCTGCTCAATAAAAAAAACAAAAAAAACGAAATATTTTTTTTTAAAATAAAAAATAAATTTAGAAAATAAATAACTAGAACGATCTGACCTCAACGATTGCTGACGAGCACCTCTATTCACCTGACACCTTTAACCAATGGAGCGGAGTATTCAATCTTCGGACCTGAAATTTACAAAAAAAACAATTTAATAAACAGTCTATAACAATCTTCGAACACGGCAAGCCTCTATCTTGCTGACGAGGCTATTTCCCGACCACCGTATCGGATTACAAATTAAAAACAAAAAATTACAAAGAAAACCGCTATACTGTACCTCGAGCTACTGTACAATGATACTAGATATTATATACAATATCTTTAAAAAACTATGTGAAAAAGAAACGGCAAGTCTGTATACAATAGAACTTTTTCGCGGTAACCGCTTAAAATATTAAATTCAAGTTACAAGAAATGTTACAGGTTAAACATTAAAGAAAACATTTAAGTAAACGCAGACGTGTCTCAAAAACTAAAGAAAGAATTACTACTTAGGCTAAAACCAGTTCTAAGGCTCCACGCTGGGCGACAGTTTGTAACAGCAGCGCCAGTATGTAACTGCCAGGTTCCAATACGTAACCGCTGGGTTGGACCTGGTTATACCTAATCGTGGAATAACCACGAACAGAAATCGAGTGCAGGAAGTATAATTTAATGCCGAAGCCAATAAACATCAAAACTAAATTTCAGAAAAAATTGGACGCCACAGCTTTTTAAAGGTTAAAGCTGAAACTAAAAAAACCAGCACTCGATACCAAAAAAATTAAGCACAAGATTTAACAGGGTGGGTAAGTCTCACAAGTTTGTCACTGGTTTTGCCCGGAGGTAGCAATTCTTCCTTCAGCTGAAAAAAAAGAAATGAGAACACGTTGCTTCTTTTCAGAGTTCTTTAATCCGCTACTCCACGGGCACAGCAAAACGAAGAAGGTGCAAGGCACACGATGTATAAATCACTTCACAGCACAGCAGTATATGGATATCTTCCAAAAGTTGACAGTAGGTAGGTCCGGAATTTGAATCTCCGATTTCAAAACTGCTCCAAGAAGCAGGCCGCCACGCTACGGCAGTTGAGGCTTTACAGGTGTATTATTGATAGAAAATGGTATAAAAATAGAGGTGCTCGTCGCCCGTCTGAAGCCAAGGAAAAAAAACCCGGTTAAAGTCGATACGCCGACATGTGCTAACCGCAAAAAATTGACAATAATCGCTTACCAGAAAAGAACTACATGAATTAAAAACTGCGCCGCGCTATACTCGTCGGCAGCGACGCCGATCCTAGCTCTTACGCCTGCGCTTCCACACTCCAAAATCCCAAAAGAATGCCATTTTTGCAGGGCGCAAGTACGACCCCGAAAGACAAAAGTGATGTCACCTTTTGACGTTTCCGCCTAAACCAACGAGAATAGAGACGTCATTGCCGTAACCGTAGCGTTCGACACCTTCTTAAACGTCAGAAAACGGTTTTTACGACTTTTACAGTCGACTTTTAAGTCAAGTTGTGACTTAATTACGACGTTACGAAAATGAAGCAGAAAACGTCGGAAAAATAGTAGAGACGCCAGAAAACGTGTGCAAATGACACCGAAACATGTAATTACCTGGATCTGCACACGGAAAAGCATGAATCGCGAAAGAAATGTCACAAAAAAAGCAGTTTTTGTTACAACATAATAAAACATAATAAAATAAAACAAATTAAATTAAATTAAAATTAAAACGGGCCCGTCACGCTGAATCAGTTTGTGGCCGATATCGGCCAATCGGGGCTTGAGGGGTTAAACTAGTTACTCAATTTAGCCAAGAGATGATATACAATATATAACTTTCAACTTACCAATTTACAAAAACAAAGACTATATGATAACAGTTTACAACAAAACAATTAACGGTAAATATTATGTATTAGATTAAATGGGTAGATACGATGCTATGTATTTTCAAAATATTTTAAGAAGTCTTTATGAGCATACATCCCAGCACCTCATGTGCGAGTGTGGCCCGCTGATGCGTAAAGGATACACCCACTCGGGTGGTCATTACCTCCAACCTAAGGAGGTAAAACAATCTGGCGCCAAAAGCCTGCTGCGGTTCTTAAATGAAACGAGCCTTAGCGCAGAACTATAGTAGGTGGCGAACACAATAGATCAGCAATGGTCGCAGTGTTACAAATCTCATAAAGACCTTAGAAAAGCCCCACTCAACAAATAAAAATAAAAATATGAGCATACATGTTGATTTTAAGCAGATAGACTCGGATGGATCTCTTGAAAATATTGATGTTTTATGATATGGTAGCATTTTTAACAGATAATTCCAAAGGGTTGCGACTCTGGCGGTTTTAGGTTATACAGGGTTTTCCTATAAGAGCGGGTCGATGTTGATAGTCTGTGCAATAGAACAAGCTGTGTGTGAGGTATTACCGACATTCTAAATAGGATAGAAAACGAATTTACCGCATGAAATTTGTAGCACCCGACGTTTCAGTGACGTTGCAGCCGCCGTTGTCCAGGGTAGACTGAAGAGCTGTCAATCCGTTGTTTTGCGGGTAGGCCTCATACCGCTGCCGCCACTGCGTAGGTTATAACGGTGGTGGGGGGCCGGGCTCGGAGCGCGCGAATTTTGAAAATCCGTCTTGCACACAACACTCACTGTATCCTGTCTTACGTCCTTGCGTTCGGCGGCGGTAACATTTTAAGATGAGGGTTCCACGTAGAAGAGAGTTTGTAACCGTCGTCTCTATTGAAGTTCGGGGTTCTTCTTATTTCAATGGCTTCCCGGATCATGCGAGGAAAGTAGAATTGTTCCTTGGATAGCACAATAGGATTTTGAAACTGCATCCAGTGGTTACTTCCGCTATCCAATAAATGTTCGCAGATCGCCGATTTTTCTCGCTGAACATTTTTAACAGCTTTGATGTGTTCTGTCAGTCGCGTGGCTATGGGCCGTTTCGTTTGTCCAACGTAGGCTAGACCGCAACTGCATTCGACATTATACACACCCGGGGTTTGCAGTGGTATTACATCCTTTACAGGCCTCAAAAATCGAGCTATATTTTGGGTCGGTTTGAAGATCGTTGTTATATCGAATCTGTTTAGCATCTTACTTATTCGATCTGTCACGCCCTTGACGTATGGTAAGAATGCTCTTGATCTGCTCGCTTTCTGAGTTTCGTCTGTATTATATCGTGTGCGTGTCTCGTCATATTTTCCGTATCCATTTCTCCTAAGGACATCATTGACATGTTCCATCTCCTTCGGAAAATGTTCAGTGTCGCATAGATCGCGTGCTCGATTCATGAGCGACGTTTGCACTGAACGTAGATGGTAGGGATGATATTGTGAGCTTGCATGCAAATATCTGTCCGTATGCTTCCGATATACCGTATGTCCGAGAGTATTGTCACTTCTCCTCGTCACTTTGACATCCGAAAATGGTAGAGAGCCAACAGCGGCTGCAACTTCACCGAAACGTCGGGTGCTACAAATTTCACGCGGTAAATTCGTTTTCTAGCCTATTTATAATGTCAAACAACCGCGATAGTCTTCGATTTTATATTACCGACATTCTTTTTTATTTGAAAGACCCATGTATGTATGGAATATGACATCGTTCAAATGTCTGCCGCGGCTTCGCACGATGGCACGGATCCGAGAGGTACAATTGTCAATAACTCTGCCGTATAGATCCGGCTGAATTTGAGCAATGGTCTGGGTTATATGTTGATTTTGATGGCATCAGTCGATTGCGGCTTATCAGCATAGACCTGCGACTTGAGAAAATCTAACAAAGGAAAGTCTAGCGGGTCGAATTGCACATCTCGGTGGCCAAATGACGTCAACTACAACTAGAGTTGTCAACTACAACGGGCGAGCCCGTCACCTCAGGAAGTTTTAACGAATCTCCCTGAATGAGCGCAGAAGACTTGGACAAAAACAGTCCATCGTCAAGCTCCGCCACAAGCCCCTAAGAGGCCAACACCTTAACCGCGAGATAGCCAGGAGTGTTGCCCAGCGGGCTTACACTCACACCCTTACTTCCGATTGCGACCAGATTACTCCAGTCTCGATTGGTTACGAGTTCGAGGTCGCTTGCGCGGTCCTCTCCCTTACGAAGCGGTGGAACGGTGTAAACCGAATCTATCGCGGACCACGGCATCTTTTGTTCGGCTCTTCACCCGGGATCGGGTAGCCGATGGTCGTTTCAAGAGCAGTCGCCATTAGGTCAGTAACCACCCCCGCTCTATAGGAAACAGTACTGCTTCCAGACTCCCCCGAATGTTAGTCAGAGTGCACAATCGATTAGCTTACGCCGCACGGTGTGCAGATCGTCCAGGAGCGCCAGAAGATTGACTCCTAGGGGAAACTAGCCCCAAGGCCAGAGTCCTGCCCGGGCTCGCACTTCATGCGTGGAGGCCGCCGTATGGGCGTTGACCCGTGAGTGTGACCAACCTTGAACAAATGGATCTTCGTGGCCAACTCAGCAAGTTCCCATTAGCTCCCACTTTTTGACAGTCGTATGTGATCCTCTCAGTATCTCTTGCATATCGCCGTGTATCTGCTTAGGCGTTAGCATTAATTATATAGTGTATTAGATTCCATCCTCGAGGACATTTTGGCAACCATTTTTTGCCGTCGAAATGCAGATGGCGAAAGTAATAGCAATTTATGTGGCCATCTATAATAACATTGATAATGAATGCTTTTTTTACAACGGACGGATACATTATAAACACCCAATAATTTATCCAGCGATAACAACACAATTATTAGTGCTATCTATTGCATTTTATATAAGTTAAATGCCATCAATAGATAGCATTCATTCTAGATAGACAGTCGATTTGAACCATAAAGTGCATAATTATTACGCATTGAAACCTGTATACAAAATGAAAAATTGACATCCTTTTTTATTTATTTATTTAAGAATTAATTACTATAAAACATTGATTTTGTTTACAAAAATAACAGGAACCGAATGGCAAAATCTTAACCTTTTGCTTATTTGATTCTGTCACCTAACTGGGACTAACCCGTTCTATGGTGGAGGGGGACTAATATTATATTAAATAATAAATAATAAATAAATACAAACGGAGCTGCCATTCACCGACCGGAGTCGGGCCCATCATAATACTTGTCTCGGCAAAATAGTTGTATTTAAAATTAACTACCAATAATATTAATATTAAAATATTCATAGTATCGTAAACATTGCACACAACAAGGCTGTGAATATATGTATTCTACAGTTTTGAATAATGGAATCACCAACATAGCATATTAAAGAAACCATGGAAACGAGAGAAACCATGGAAACGAGAGGCAAGGAAAATAACAACAAAAAACAAAGTAACATAATTTTGTTTTAAAATTTTCATTCTTTCACGCATATACAATGTAACAAATAGAAATAATTGACTTTATAATTTATTTGAGCCACATTGAAAGTGGAATTATAAAGTGACATAACAAAACAGTTTTTTATTCAACCTTCAAGCGGTAGAGACAAAAATACTAGAGTCAGTGTTCGGAAAACTTTCGATAATTGAGTGCATCACAAGAGAGAACTTCGCGAGACCAGACTTCGACAGGACCAAGTTTATAACCCGACCCGACGATATCTACGCTTCGCAGGACAGTACTGCTCTTCAAACGGTAAGCGACAATAACAGCTTATACCTTTATGCCTCAATTATGCGAGCGGCTAGCTTTACAAACTAGTGGAGACTAGATCGATCAAATAGGAAAAGAGATCGCTGCGGAATCTGCAAAAGGAGACCGTACGATACAAGAGCTTAAGGTCACCTTGTATCGCAACTCGATCGAGGAGAGACACGCCTCTACGAGTACCTGGTGTGCCATCGGCAGTAAAACGCCGGTTCACGTCACCCCTGGGTGCCACCAAAATTGCACCTTGTCGTTCTATGGCTACCCTAAAATAAGGTGGCAGATTTTCGATCGGTTTAACCGCTGACCGCTGGATTTGCCACTGCAATACTATTTTTTACACTTCTGGGGGGTGAGCAGTGGATTCCGGACTTACGAACCGGCTGTGGTAGGTTTAGGACAGTTGTCTTGCCACATGTGAGCGTTCACCTTACCACCCATTCACTCCCCCTTCGAAGCCATAGAATTTGAGATGCGCAAATCGCAGTTTTAGATAATTTTTCTAAGAAAGAGTTGATTATTTTTCTGGAAAGGCCAAGATCTTTAAAGAGGTAAAATAGAGATTTAGCTGGCAGGCCACGAGCGCCAACTTCCACCGCATGAAGGTGAACAGTGAAGCCGTTCCGGGTTACGGCATTTGCAAGATCATGGTATTTATTTAATTTATACTCGAGGTCTTTTGGGATATTTGATTCCCATGGAACAGTTAATTCTACAATAAGGGCCACCTTCCGAGATAGAGAGTAAAGAGTTAGTGTCGTGGCGGTAAGTGTACCGTCCTTGATCTAAGGCCACCTTGCAGCCAGCTAGAATGTGTCTAGCTGTGCAAGGGGTATTTCTACAGAGGGGACAAGAACTATCCTCGGCAAAGCTCCAACAAGCGAGGTTACTGGGGTCTGGAAGTGTATGCTGAAAGGCATTCAAATAAAATTTCAGCATCTCTGGCGTCCAGTCATAGAGCATTACCTTCCAGTGCATTGGAGGCGGAATGCAAAAGTCCCCAATTGTTGTCCAATCATTCTGGCATTGAAGGCCAATAGCATGAGCCATACTGTTGCTATCGTACTGTTCAATTATTACCCTTCAGCTACGTAACGACCAAATTTGGTTGCACATCAGAACACCGTTGACTACGTAATGACCAATATTGGCGGCTTGCTCCCGGAGCGCACAGTAATATTATTTTCTAATTCGAACGCATCCTAAAATCCATACCAAATACCTCATTATTACCATAGATACATAGACGGCCGCTAGAATAATTTCGCGCGTCATTTCGCGGATATTTCTGGTAAAATTCCATTGTCAAACATCATATTTTTTTTTTTCGAGAAATCATCAAAATTTTTATTGGTTTTTATCTAAATATTTTTGTATGTAAATAAGCAAAACGAAATATTTCCTTTGATAGAGAATCTAATAAAGATCACGATAGTATTTACAATTACTAAATAGAGTTCCGTATTTTTCCCTAAGACAAGTACAAATTAGAAATGCCGATTTTTTTTCACTTTTTCGACTTTCTCATATTTATTCATAATGATATAATTGTTTTACAAAATGAGATTTCAATATTTTATGTACAAAATTTCAATACAATCATTGCACAGTTATTCATTTTATGATTGCTATAGTAGTTCCATAGTTATAGTACTTCTTGTCGAGCGCGGCGATATTGCAAGAAATTCCAATAAATTGCCGCGGTCTGCTACGATATTATGCCGCCGCTACTCGAAGGGTTAAGTATTAGTAAAATGCTAATAACATCAAATTGCTCTAAAATATGGTCCTCAAAAAGAAATATTGAAAGATAATATAATAAATAAAATGCCATTCCATTATATAATCGGCAATAAATATAATATAACATTCGATTAAATAGAGAATGACAAATAGAATAGTCTTAAAACTAAAATAAAGAGAAAAGTAAAGTTATAAGTAAAAGAAAGAAGATGCTTGAGGCAGATTCTCAGTGTCTCACTCTGCAATCGAATTCGAAACTAGACCATTAGAGAAAGATGCGATCTAGTAACAACGATCGAAGAAAAAGTACAAAAATGTCGACTACGATGGTTCGGCCATGATGAACGATAATCGCTTGCTACGTAAACTTCTTTGGCGAGACCGTCCGACACAATGGAGAATTCAGCGATCGGCATCGAAGAAAACCTGGCTAAATATTTATTTATTTATTTATTTATTTAAGAATTAATTACTATAAAACATTGATTAGCTTACTAAAACAACAGGAACCGAATGGCAAAACCTTAACCTTTTGCTTATTTGTTTCTGTCACCCAACTGGGACTAGCCCGTTCTAGGGTGGACAGGACTCCAATATTACAATCAAGTTTGCTTGATTGCTTGGTTGCCTACAAATGTACAAGTTTTAGTAAAAAGCTAATGACACTAAATTGCCCTAAAATGTGGTCTTCAGAATAAAATTAAAAAAAATAATAATAAAAAAATATTAAAAATATATAATAAATAAAATGCAATTCCATTATTAAATCGGCAATAAATATAATATAAAATTCGATTAAATAATATAAATAAAGTTATATGTGAGAAAAGAAAGAAACAGTCATTATTATTTAATATTATGTTTTTAGTAATATAAGATTTAATATAAAAATACCTAGTCTAAAAGTATAATTCATTGTCAAAGTCAAATATTTTTTGGTAGTTAGTTCAATATTAAAAAATACTTAACATATAAGTTTAAAAATATGGTAATAATTTGTGCACCTAAGTTTTATTATACTATTATTTCTAACATTTGATGTATGGTTAGTCTGTCATGATTCGATAACCATTTCTTTAATTTATTTTTGAATTCCCTAAATGTCAAATTCATTTTTATTTCCATATTGATCAGATTGTAAAATCTCGGCGCAATGAAAGAGTAATGTCTTTGACCAAATGATGTTTTCCTTCTGGGTATTATTAAGCTATTTTCTACAACTTGTCTCGTTGGTCGCCGGTTCTGAATTATTCCTAAATTTGAGTTATTGTCCAAAAATAGCCTTAAGAGGGAAGTTTTTAGAAAAAGTTGCCTACAATCAAGAACTTTAGCTTCCTTATACAGTTCATTAGTGGGATGGCGATATGGTCTACGTAGAATAATTTTTAATATAAATTTCTGCGCGACTTGCAATGGCTCTAGCAGGGTTTTACCACATCCACCCCATCCAATTATGCCGTAAGTAATAAGCGATTCACATAAAGCATAATAAACAGTTTTTAGTGTTTTGGAATCCAGAATATTCCTCAGTTTTTTGAAAACATATCCAAGGATTCGCACCTTCGTAGCCACGTTATGTATATGAGAATCCCAACGGAGAAAGCAATCTAGAGTGATGCCTAGATATTTCCAAGATATTTCTCTTTGTAGAGGCTGACAGTTACAAGACTCTATGCTATCGCATTCGTGTATTACAATAGTTTTATTAGTAGTGGGTTGACCTCTGGTTGTTATACTAAATGGCATGTATTTGGTTTTGCCAACATTACATCAAAGAAGACCTTAAAAATCAACGATTATCGGCTAGGGATGCTTGATACGTGGAAAAAAATCCTCAAGAATGGAAGCGAATCGTGAATGGAGTACGAAATCTAGTGGTACTCACAGCAGCGTATTGGCTGCGAGGGCGACCCCCTCCCCAATCGCCGCCAAGGAATAAATAATAATAAATAAGAAAAGCAAAAAAAAGTCATAAATATTTAATATACGTTAAGTAATATAACATTTAATATAAAAATACCTAGTCAAAAAAAATACAATTCATTATCAAAACAATATATAAATAATATAAAATATGTTTTATGTCGGTAATATTGAAATAACAAGATAAATAAAATACAAACGGAGCTGCCATGGAATTCACCGACCAAAAATCGGGCCCATCATATATGTATATATATATATATATATATATATATTTGTTTTTTTTTTTTTTACACTTCTAGGAGGTGAGGGTGGATTCCGGACTAACGACCGGCGGTGGTAGGTTTAGGACAGCTGTCTTGCCACATGTGAGCGTTCACCTTACCACCCATTCCAAGGTGGTAAGGTGGAGAGACCAAGATCTTTAAAAAGGTGAAACAAAGATTTAGCTGGCAGGCCACGAGCGCCTACTTCCACCGCGTGAAGGTGAACAGTGAAGCCGTTCCGGGTGACGGCATTTGCGAGGTCATGGTATTTATTTAAATTGTACTCGTGGTCTTTTGGGATATTTGATTCCCATGGAACAGTTAATTCTACGATAAGAACCATCTTCCGAGATAGAGAGTAAAGAGTTATATCTGGACGCAGGGCTGTGCATCCGAGACTTTCAGGGAATTTATACTGCGTAGAGACCGAATCGACCTCCATAATCCAATCTGAAGCTTTCTCGATTATTGAGTTTCTCGGTTAAAATGTAATTTGTAATATTTAGTACTTAGTTTCATGTTACATTTTAAGATAAGATTTAGGTTAATGTAAATATTTTTTAAATATTCTTTAAACTTTTATTTCACTTTATGGTTGCATGTATACGTTAGTTTGTATTTACGAAATTTTTTCTTAATAAATGAGTTTAAAACTAACTAAACCAATTATTACAAATAAATCCATCGAAAATTTTCATCATAATCTATAATATCCATCGATATCTCTTGGCATCTATATCGATCCAACCATCGATCCATCATAATCCATCGATATTCCATTGATACGTCGATAATCCATCGATACTGCTATTATTATTTTTAAAACACGCATCCCCATAGTGCGAGCGAAAAACAGCGAGTGTGAGCGAGAGGTCCGGCCTAATGATCTATGACTCCAGGTGCTTGTTGATTTTGGCCCTACTATAGGAGCACACATACAATCCTCATCCTATATCCTCGTAACCGCAGTCGCGCATCTTATACTCGCGTCAACGTAACTTGTTCGGGAAGCGTTATAACTGGCAATATCAAACTTTCAATCAATAAATACCTTCTACTTCATTCAAAACCGCCTTTCAATACGGAGATAACTCGTAAGTTGATACCACCACCTCACACCGAACAAATTGGAGTCTTGTGAGGGGCGGTCCCTCACAGTAGTAAGACCTTGGGCAATCTAAGATGCTTTATAATCAATGGCGTTACCGTTGAAAAGTAGTACACTGGAGTTTAGATTTAGAATTCAGACAATGTTGGCTGTGAACAAATGGGAATTTCACCTCGAGGCCTTGAACTTTTCAATGCTCCTAATATAAATCAACTATATAAAGCCATAGTATGGCAAGGCGATAAAAACAACTCAATGGCAAGTAATCACTCTTATATTTGGTCTTCTTCTCCGTCGTTCCCTCATTACTGAGGATCGTGGCCACTAGACAACGGTTTGCCTACGAGGCTCCTCCACTTTGACCTGTCTTTTGCATGGCGGGTCGCAGATTGTATTGACCCTTTTGTAACTTCTTTGATGAGGTCGTTCCATCTGGCTCTGCTTCTTCTTCCCTCCACTTGACCCCCGGAAAGCATTGTCTCCAGATTCTCTGGGTTTCTCCTGGCAACATGACCGAAGAACTGCAGGACCCTTCTCATGCATATAGTTTAGAGCCTCACTTGGATGCCGAGTTCTTCCAGGACAGATTTGTCGGTGCGGCGTGCTGTCCATGGGATTCCTAGCATTTTACGCCAACACCACATCTCCAGTGCATCGATTTTGGTGCGTATCCGAGCTTTAAGGGTCCATGTCTCCAATGCATAGAGAAAGATCGGGAAAACCAGAGCTCGAACCTGACCTTAGTCCGCTTGCTTATACCCCGATTCTTCCACAGCCTTTCTAGCTTGCTCATGGCCGATCTTGCCATCTGGCTTCTGCGTGAGACTGCCACAGACAGTTCTAGGGTTTTCATTTTACAAAAAAGTGCACTAAGAGCAATTGCAGGAGTATCCCGTGACACGCACTGCGAACCATATTTTCTTAAGTACAAAATACTGACTTTTACGTCTCAATATATTTTACAATGTCTACTATATGCTAAATCAAATATTAACGAACAAGAGGTAAACGGGAATATGCACTCCCACAATACACGCAGACGTGATGACGTTATCTTGCCTAAAGTACGCCTTACGCAGACACAAAAGTCCTTTGGATATTTGAGCTATAAGCTCTTTAACCAGCTACCACTCTCCACAAGAAAGATGGAAACAAAGGCGTTTAAAAGATTTATTAAACAAAAGCTACAATCCACACATGCTTTCTATAAGCTGGGTGATTTTTTTGAGCATGCCGATTCCTTCAAATGGGAATAACATTAATATGTAACTTTCAGGTACCTCATTTTAGTTCTTATTGTTTAATAATAATATTATGAATTTAATATTTAATATGTAGACTACAATGTGTAATGTAACATACCCAATCATATACATATATACGTTGTTTTTTCCAATTTTGTTTTGATACTACCTATTGTGTGATTATTTTTTGTATAAAGGGCTTGATGACTATTAATATTCTTATAATAATTATCTATTTTATATGTATACTCATGTAAGTACATGGATTCAGCTCAATTTTTTTTTAAATTTTATTTGTCTGCCGTGTAAAGCCGACTTTAGTCAACGCTATTGTCGAATTAATATTTATGCTGTAATCGTTTTATATCTACATTTAAACTGACGAATTCTAATATGCGATAATTAGCTTTAATTCATAATTCATGCTTTTATTGTATATTCTGAATAAATAAATTGAATACTGAGACCTCCTTTTCTATTTGGAGGTCTCTATATTTGGTCTAGGCTTTGTCAAATACCATAACTGTGGCGCTCGAACCAAAAACAAACGGTCCTAAGTGCATGCAATGTTTGTCATGTCGCTTGCAATGTCGCCTCTGCAAAAATAACGGACTAAAAAAACTGAAGTGAAATTAAAATAAAATATTTAAGGTGTTAGAAGTGTATAACAATGTAGGTAAATTTATAATAAGTAGAAAACGTTTTTAGATTTACATCAAATAACTGAATGTAATATTATCTCTAGTACGTAAGACTGATGTATGTAAATATGCTGTTTTTTTCAAATAAAGGGAAAATAAAAAATATCCTGGTCATTCAAAAGTAAATTTGTGGTTGACCTAATATTGAACAACTAGAGTTGTCGACTACAGCGGGCGAGTCCGTCACCTCAGGAAGTATTAACGATTAGTCGTTCTATCTCCCTGGAGTGAGCGCAGAAGACTTAAGACAAAAACACTCCACCGTCTAGCTCCGCCACAAACCCGTAAGAGGCCAACGCCTTAACCGCGAGATAGCCAGGAGTGTTACCCGGCGGGCTTACACTCACGCCCTTACTTCCAATTGCGACCAGATTACTCCAGTCTCTCGATTGGTTACGAGTTCGAGGTCGCTTGCGCGGTCCTCTCCCTTACGAAACGGTGAAACGGTATACCGAATCTATCGCGGACCACGGCATCCTTTGCCCGGCTGTTCACCTAGGATCGGGTAGCCGATGGTCGTTTCAAGAGCAGTCGCCGTAAGGTCCGCAACCACCCCCGCTCTATAGGAAACAGTACTGCTTCCAGACTCCCCCGACTGTTAGTCAGAGTGGGAGCTAACGGGCCCATGATGGGTTGGCCACGATGACCCATGTGTTCAGGGTCGGTCACACTCACGGGTCAACACCCATCCGACGGCCTCCACGCATGGGGTGCGAACCTGGGTAGGACACTGGGTCAACCAGTCTCCCCTGGGAATCAAACCTCTGGCGCTCCTGGACGGTCTGCGCACCGTGCGGCGCAAGCCAATCGATTGTGCTCTCCGACTAACAGTCGCGGGAGTCTGGCAACTGTATTGTTTCCTATAGAGCGGGGGTGGTTGCGTACCTTACGGCGACTGCTCTTGAATTGACCATTGGCCATCCGATCCCGGTTCAGAGCCGGGCAAAGGACGCCTTGGTCCGCGATAGATTCGGTATACACCGTTTCACCGCTTCGTAAGGGAGAGGACCGCGTAGGCGACCTCGAACTCGGAACCAATCGAGAGACCGGAGAAATCTGGTCACAATTGGAAGTAAGGGTGCGAGTATCTCGAGCCGCCGGGTTTATTCCTGGCTAACTCGCGGTAAGGCGTTGGACTCTTACGGGTTGTGGCGTAGCTAGACGTCGGATTGTTTTTGTCCAAAGTCTTCTATGCTCACTGCAGGTTGATAGAACGACTAATCGTTAAAACTTCCTGTGGTGACGGGCTCGCCCGTTGTAGTCGACACCTCAAGATGTTAGCCAGAGTGCGCAATCGATTGGCTTACGCCGCACGGTGGGCAGACCGTCCAGGAGCGCCAGAAGGTTGATTCCCAGGGGAAACTGACCATAGGGTCAGAGTCCTACCCAGGCTCGCACTTCATGCGTGGAGGCCGTCGGATAGGTGTCGACCCGTGAGTGTGACCAACCCTGAACAGATTGGGTCTTCGTGGACAACTCAGCAAGGGCCCATTAACCCCCCTTAATATTGAACAGGTGGCATCATTCGAATGGCGGTTGCAATACTTTACCCAGCAATAGATTATAATTATATTACTATACACTAGCAGCCTAAGACTGATGCGTGTACATCACATGGACTTGTTTTTAAACTTCTGACTGCTTTGCACTTAGAACAATTTCCAGTTTATTATTAAAGCTATCGACAGCGTCAGCTCTTACCGCTTCCTCTGCCAAGATCTTACACAACATTTGGCCAGCGTCATTTCACGTTCATTGGCCCTAGAATGTATAACAATCTTCCCGAAGCAATTAAAAGTAGTGAGAACACATCCACTTTTAAAAAATCTCTAACCGATTGGTTGTTGGAGGTGGGTAGGGACGGTTTAGGGAATATGCTGACTGTTGTATTTTGAATGATAGTATTTAGTACTTAGTATTAACATGATAATTTTAAATGACTATTATAGGTATGTGAGCGTTATATCAATATGTAATTGATTTATATATGTATATTATTTTAGTTTTTATTTTTATTTATTTTGGTTTTATTATTATTTTCGTATAAATATATGTTTGTGTAGGTATATGGATATATATTTTATCTATAGAGGTATATAAATAAAAATAAAAAATAAAATACAAACGGAGCTGCCATGGAATTCACCGACCAAAAATCGGGCCCATCATATATAATTATTACACTTCTGGGAGGTGAAGGGTGGATTCCGGACTTACGACCGGCGGTGGTAGGTTTAGGACAGCTGTCTTGCCACATGTGAGCGTTCACCTTACCACCCATTCACTCCCCCTTCGAAGCCATAGAATTTGAGATGCAGAAATTGCGGTTTTAGATATTTTTTCTAGAAAGGAGTTGATTATTTTCCTGAAGAGACCAAGATGTTTAAAAAGGTGAAACAAAGATTTAGCTGGCAGGCCACGAGCGCCTACTTCCACCGCGTGAAAGTGAACAGTGAAGCCGTTCCGGGTGACGGCATTTGCGAGGTCATGGTATTTATTTAATTTGTACTCGTGGTCTTTTGGGATATTTGATTCCCATGGAACAGTTAATTCTACGATAAGGACCATCTTCCGAGATAGACAGTAAAGAGTTATATCTGGACGCAGGGCTGTGCATCCGAGACTTTCAGGGAATTTATACTGCTTAGAGACCGAATCGACCTCCATAATCCAATCTAAAGCTTTCTCGATTATTGAGAAAGGTTTTGCAATGAGATGTTTTTTGCCTTTAGAAGCCAACCCACACAAACTGTATTGGGGGTTTGGAGGATACTGTCAAACCCTTGTTGGCACGAGCCACTGAGAGGCTAAGTACCTCGCGAATAACAGCAATGACTTTGTCGTGGCGGTAAGTGTACCGTCCTTGATCCAAGGCCACCTTGCAGCCAGCTAGAATATGTCTAGCTGTGCAAGGGGTGTTGCTACAAAGGGGACATGAACTATCCTCGGCATAGCTCCAACGAGCGAGGTTACTGGGGTCTGGAAGTGTATGCTGAAAGTCATTTAAATAAAATTTCAGCATCTCTAGCGTCCAGTCATACAACATTACTTTCCAGTGCATTGGAGGAGGAATGCAAAAGTCTCCAATTGTTGTCCAATCATTCTGGCATTGAAGGCCAATAGCGTGTGCCATACTATTGCTGTCGTAATCTCCCCGCAAGAGAGACTTCTTCAAGTCCACATCGCTCATGGTTGTACTGCCATACCCCAGACCAGTGCCATTCTGGCTGATTCCAGTAAGGAACTTTTTGTGGAAGTCAACGCGGGCTTGTAGGTCATTTGACTCACTACGGCCACTTACTACGTGTTTCGATATTGTCGGATCCTTGGAATTGCTTAGAATCGAATTTTTGGTTATTCTGGAGTTGGCATATAGCAGAGAGGGCAGTTTTAGAGCTAGCCCAAAATTGTGTTTGGACCTGAAGAGTCGAGGGGTCAGCTGGTTTGGCTAAGGAAAACCATGATTTTAAACTAGCTGTCACCAGTGCATCCAGACGAGACAGTTGGGTTTTGGTGAAATCGTAAATAAGAAAGGGCCATGACAAAAGTGAAGTTAGATAGTTGTCATAGATCCAAGCCTTACGAGGGCCAGAAATTAGCAATGCATCTATCTTTACCAGGCAACTACTGAAATGTTCTATAACATGATCGCCAGAGAGGTCTTTTCCCTGGCAGGTGATCTTCCTGCCAAGAAATTTGAAGTGATTATTTGGATCTATAGGGAGATAATAGAGCCCTTATAGACCAATTTTGGGTCATAGGACGTAAATTTTGTGTCTATGCGGGCGAGTCCAAGGCAAAAACATTTGGAGGGTTTCACTTTTATACAGCCTGACCAGTCGCAGAACAGCTCCACTTTCTGTAATAGCAGGTAAAGCTGCTTGGGGCTCCTGGTAATAAAAGTTACCGCACGACGATGTGTATTGGCCGTCTGTTTTAAAACGGTAACCCCACTTCTTGTCGAACTGGGTCAGGCTTTCCAGCAGTATATTGAAAACGATATTGAATATCGTCGGAGAGATGCAACAGCCCTGAAACAGTCCAATTGAATATGATATAGAGCGGGTAGTCCATTCTTGCGTTTTTGACATGGAACGTCAGACAGTTGTAGTAGGAGGCTACAATGTCACGCACCACAGGTGGGAAGTTGTACCAGCGGAGCGCAAAGTGGAGGAGACTGTGCCGAAATGACCCAAAGGCATTCTCTAGGTCGAGCCAGCGTACATTGTTTTTGCGTTCGTGCTGTCTCGCATCCTTAATGGCAGCAGCCAAAAGAGAATTGTGCTCGAGGCAGCCCGAGACGCCACGCATGAAGCCTTTTTGGACTGACACTCCAAGGTACTCGTTCCGGTGCATGAATTCGCTCATCCTCACGTGGACTATGCCAAAAAAGATTTTGGCCACAGTATCTGTCAGAGCAATGGGCCGAGCGTCCTTTGGTCCGGTGCAAACTGGGACCTTCGGAATTAAGATGACTGTCGCTCGGCCGAAATTCTGTGGGACTACACCGCTATTCCATATATGTCGGAAGATGGATCCTAAATATTGCAGAAGGCAGGGGCACTTTTTATACACTAAGTAGGGAATACCGTCGGGACCTGGAGTAGAGCCCGACGGCTTCCTTTTTATTTGATTTAAAATCTCATCTAGAGATGGGGGTTGAGAGGCGAAAGCTACTGTAGGTAGGTGCGGAGGTTTAATGTCCGGAGGAGGGCTGTACGTATGGAGCCGCATTGGATCCTCATAAGTGGTCGAAAAGTATTCCGTGGCCATTTCTTATATATAATATGAAGTAAACGTAATAATTAATACAAATATGAAAAATGATGATTAACACCCTATTGGTAAAATATAAGTATTTAGTAAGCATTGTAACTAACAATATATTCTGCCATTACATTTCGTTCACAACCAGTTAAAAGACACATAATTTTAAACAGCATCAAAGAAACAGAATAACACGAAATATATGGCATATATCGCAGCACCGCAGCCAATTGTGGCTAAATTCATTGTTTATTTTAGTAACCGATGAGCAGACTGGCGGTAGGGATTTTTATCTTGACGACTGTCAGTCAATATTCGATGGTGTTGCAGTGATGCAAATATAACAAAAATGTGTGTAGATTACTAGTTAATATGGATTTTCCGACCTTGAATATAAGACGCAGAGAATGTTGTTGCCATTGTTACGTTTTGTTTGCATCTTCCTGGCCGCCCGCGGGCGGAGTTCTCGGCAGATTTTTGGCTTGCAAAATAGCTCTGTTTAATTGTAATTTGACAGTGATTGTAAGTTTAGTGCCATTCGGTAGTGAAACTACTATTTTCCCGTCTCTGGTTCAACAGGAGCTAGGCTGGAATACTTTACGAGCCTCAGCATACAACGTGTGCCTTAATTTAGTCAGCGATTCCGTCAATAAATATGTCGTTCCTTTTAGTTGTTTTTTATTTTTCCAAACAGAATTACAATCATATCTACTGGAAAAACTGATGAGAATTGCTCTTCTTTTATTGGGATTCAGTTCGCTTCCCCAGGCGGAATGCGCTTTCTATTGCCGTCGAGTTAAAAGCGAATACTTTCAGTTTATCCTTGATGAAATTTACCGTTTTCGATAGCAGATTTTCATCCCGTTCTTCCGGCAGGCCATGAACGAGCGAATTATTTCTGCGAGTATAGCTGCCAAATTCATCTGAACGAACATCCAATTGCTGAATCGATTTATGGATTGAACAGGCCCAGTATGTGTTTCTGGAATGAAGCGAAGTCTGCGGAAAGCTTTTTAACTGTGGGATTATTTGTGGATTCCAAGGCAGAAACATGATTTTTAAATTCCGCCATGCCCGCGCAAAATACATCCTTCAGCCCGTTTACACTAGATTCATCCATTATGCGGCTCTTAATAGACGAAATTTACAGTTTAATGTCGTTTAAGATACATAGGGTGGTAACAATTGTAATAATGCTATAGGTCCCTCATAACTATTGATTGACGGTCGTTGAAGATCACTAACATGAGATATAAAATGTCAACAACAAAAAAAACAGTTTATTTCGGTTTTGCTTGTATCACAAACTGTTTAGCACTTTCGGTGGTGAACTGTCCAATATATTTGGCACTTTTTCGCAATTTGCTTGGAGTTTAATAAATAAATTTTGAATAAAAAGTCGGAGTGAAAAGATTAAGACGTGTACAATCAACAACGGTGTTGCCAACAACTTTATCTGTTAAAGCACGATCGCATTCCCACATCAAACTCTCTTCAGCTTTCTGTGAACTGTGTCCAAATGAGCATTTAAATGTCCTCGCCGTGAAAATGGACGATCACATTCGAGGCAAACAAATTTCTTCAGCTTTTGGTGGACTGTTTCCAAATGCACCTTCAAACCTCCTTGTTGTGTAAAAGCACGGCCACATTCGACGCAAACAAATTTCTTCAATTTCTGATGAACAGTGTCCAAGTGCTTCTTTAAATTGCTTTGCTCTGAAAATGCACGATGACATTGGCCACAAATAAATTTCTGTATTTTTCTATGAACAGTGTCCATGTGCTTCTTTAAATTTCCTTTCTGTGTAAAAGCGCGATTGCACTCCTCGCATGAAAATGTCATCAGTTTTCTATGAACTGTATCCGAGTGCAACTTTAAATATCCTCGCCGTGAAAACGCACCACCACATTCGATGCAAATAAATTTCTTTGCTTGCATATGAACGGCAAAAATATGAGACTTTAAGTTACACTTCATAGAAAACGCCCTGTCGCACTCCGAACACACAAAAGATTTAACTATTTCAACACCAGATGCACTACCACCGATATAACTGCTTCCATATGGTCCACCTTCGTTTGATTCTAGCTTAATGACTTGAGTCTCCACTTCGAAGAATTCGCCCACATTCTCTCTTTCATCTGCTATCGAATCGCTCAATAGAATATTCGATTCTGAAACATCAGGATCGACGACCTCCGATTTAATGGCGACGTTGCCTTCGACTTTCACTGTCGCGGCGCTGTAATCATCCACAATTTGCCCACTCATCTTCGAAACTGTAAAATGTCTATTTACTAAGACAAAGCGTTTGACCCAATAATTTTTTAAAGTAAAACGATTGCGTGTTCTGACGACGAGCTCGCGATGAAAAACGATTTCAGTCAGCTGTCACTTTTCAATGTTGCCAATTCATTGCACTTTAATGAATTTTTGTCAGTGTTGACATTTCGGTTAATAACGAGCGACAAGATGGAGATAATTTATTTAGAAAAGTAACTTTAATCGATCCATATAGATAATGTATAAATTGCTAATTCTAAATAGCAAATTATTATTGGCTGAAAGCGATTTGCGAAACCAATAACACCAGTTGGAGGTATTTTTGGGGCATCCCAAATTGCTGCATCCAGATTTGCCGCAAGGCGATTTTGACAGCTTACTGACGTTTCCAGATTTGCCGCTTTCAGTTTTGCCGCATCCTATTCCTCCGCTTCCAGCCCCGGGATTCCGAAGTGGCGATACGATAAGTCGCGACACGACATTGAATTCGATATCGTCCTCGGATTCGTCGACTTGACTGATTCTGTTTTAGAATCGTGAGCTAATCTCGGAACTCGATACTTCCCACGAGATTCCCACCCCGATATCGTGTTCTGTTGATTGACATGCTAGAATAGACCGCAGGAGTACGAAGGTGGAATGTGAGTGAATGCGATAGCGGAATAGAAAGATATAACTGCATATATCCCACCCCTCTATCCTTGTCTAGTCTCGAATGTGCGTTTATCATCACATACTTATCAGACATATTTTGGCGTTGAATCGTTACCAAAGTGATATATAGTCAAAATTTTAACAAAAAGAGAAATCCAATCCATTTTTTTATAAGTGCAGCAGCCATGTCATGGTGATACTTAGAACAGGCTATCATAATTAAATGCGTATACAAAATTGTATATATATATATATATATATATATATATATATATATATATATATATATATATATATATATATATATATATATATATATATATATATATATATATATATATATATATATATATATATATATATATATATATATATATATATATATATATATATGTGCTGTTGACCGTTGAGGAGTTCCCTCGTTGAAAACCGACCCTGGGTGCCGCAGTCCTCGATGAAACTTAGAACGGGCTGTCGTAATTGAATACACATACAAAATTTTGTGTCTGTGCTGTTGACCATTGAGAAATTCCCTCGTCGGGAGCCAACCCAGGGCGCAGCATCCATGTCACGATAAAACTTAGAACGGGCTATCATAACTGAATGAGTATACAAAATTTGGTGTCCGTGCCGTTGACCGTTGAGGAGTTCCCTCATCGAGAGCCAACCCAGGGTGTAGAATCAGGCCATAAAAATAAATGAATTGTCATCGGAATTGAACCAACACGTATTTTTTAATTTCATATGATAATATTTGAGGAGTTCCCTCTAATCCTCGTGGATCCCATCATCAGAATAGGATTTTGGTCAAATTGAGACCAATCTGTAAGTAAATCCATTCGAATAAAAAAGAATTTTACAAATTGGTTCATAAATAGCAGAGTTCTGAGGTAACAAACATATAGGTATATAAAAAAAACGATACAATCGAATTGATAACCTCCTCCTTTTTTGAAGTCCCTCTCCTCGCGGAGTAAAAACTCGCCGGTACCTTTCTAATTTGAAACCCTCGAGGGTGAAATCGGCGTGAATCGACGGCCTTGAGAAAAACGACCATAAGTTATAAACCACTAAACGGATCATAAAAAGAAGAACTGTAAAATGATCGCATTGAAATTTGAAATATAAAACTTTATAACCTTATCAAGATAGGCAGATATCTTCTTATCTGCCTCATATCAGTTCTAATTTTGAATTAAAACAAAATCAGTTCTAATTTTGAATTAAAACTGACATAATGTGAATAAAAAACCGTCTCGCAATAATTTAGTTTTTAACACGAATAACATGATAAAAGTGTGAAAGAAGTCATATTGAGTGTTTATATATTCGCAATCAATTGATATTAACATTTAGTCGGACCGTCCGAGGGGCAGGACGCGTCACGTGTTGCAATTTCGGGTATTTTTTTTTACGTGGACAGTGTGGTGGCTACAATGACGCAGGTCGTAAAGATAAATGGAGAGGATGCGGGTGAACTGAAAAAAATGGTGAGTCAACTATTTGCTCAAGGCGTGAAACAGATGGAAGTCATAGCAGAGCTCAACGCTAAATTGGACGCGTTGACACAACATGTGTTGACCATAACTTCATCAACCCTCCCACCGGGTACCTCTGGCGCATCGTTGCTGCGACTCGGCAGAGCGTCCGCCTTGGCGGCCCCTGTTCCCCGCACCACCGCACCCGCCGTTACCGGACCCACCCTCGTCGCTAAGCAAACGTGGCTAGCGGCTGCGAAATCGGCGAAAGGTCCCGCGACGAATATAGTCACGGCGGCCAATAATAATAAAACCTTAGAAGCCGTAACAAGGACGGTCGCTGCGACTGCAGCAGTTACTAATCTTGCCGCATCGCACGCCACCAACTCAGACGGGGCTTCCATCCCGCTCATTACGTATGCGTCGATCGCCTCGCCGTCTGTGATGTCTACCGCAGTAGCCGTCGCAACCACCGCCAAGACAACGGCCGCAACGTCTCCAGTGGCGCTTACCTCTAATAACGTAACAGTTCTGGACGTCCAAACCATAGCGCAGGAACGGGATGATGGCTTTGTGACGGTCCGACACCGTAGACCTCGCAGCAACGAAAATTTTAGCAGAAAATTTCAATCTGCTACCCCGGCACTATACCAGAACCGGCTAAGTCTCCCAATCGGCCGTATCTACGCCATGGCCCTGTCGCATACGATCGACCCGTCATACAAGGAACAGCTCAGGATGAGGGTGGGTTGAAAGGGTCTCCTATTATTAGGCGGAGATATCTCCACATTTGGGCGGTTAAAAAGGACACGACCGAGGAAGATATGACGAAGCACCTTGAGAACAAATCATCAGGTATCCCCTTCACAGTGAGGAGGGTGATGAAACGCAATAGGACATACGAATCATTTATCGTGGGTATACCGGAAAGCCACTTCGAAAGATACCTAAATCCATCGATGTGGCCGGAATACTCATGCTTTAATGAGTGGTTATTTCGTAACTCGAGAAACCAACATAACAAGACATAGTACTCAACTGAACCTTTACTATCAAAATGTTAGAGGGTTAAAAGGAAAGCTGTTTGAATTTACCACAAACAGTAATATAGTTGAAACAGAAATGTATGCGCTAACTGAAACATTTTTAAATGATTCAATTGCGGATGCAGAACTGTTTCCGGGCGGGAACTTCGCAGTATTTCGAAAGGACAGGCAGACGCACGGCGGTGGTATAATGCTGAGTATTCGCTCTTCGATCCATTCACGACGCATGCCGGAACTGGAAACGGACGACGAAGTGATGTGTGTGAAAATACATTTTCATCACACTACGTATTATGTTTTTTTAGTGTATTTTCCTCCCAGATGTAGTGATAGGGTATACCTAACATTTTTTGATAAGTTAGAAAGTCTATTTTTTAGTGGAAAGGTAGAAAACATTTTAATATTAGGAGATTTTAATTTATATTCAGCCACAAAATTAGTAAATGACCATTACCAGTACTTCATTTCTCTATGTTACATGCAACAGTTCAACGAAGTCAAAAATCCTCATAATAGAATTTTAGATTTGGTTTTGTCGAACGGTGCTAAGGTGAGCGTGACGGAAGCTACCTCGGAGTTAGTTCGCCGCGATAATCTGCATCCACCATTAGACATAACACTAACATTCACTGTACGAGACCGGTATTCATTCACACAGCATTTACCTCAAACTCAACGGAACAGCACTCTACATGACTTCAGTAGCACGTGGGACTACCGCAATGGAAATTTTAACATCTTTTACGACTTATTAGATAAAATCGATTGGACAGTACTATACAATCTGACCAGTATAAACGAAAGTGTCGAGTGCTTTTACGCTTTAATTTACGATTGTCTGTTCAAAAGTGTCCCAATTAAAAAGGCTACAGCTGACACGAGCAGATACACATATCCGGTCTGGTTTACATCTGATATCATCAGAGATCTTAAATCAAAGTCCTGTTACCATAAACTTTGGAAAAAGTACAACCAGCGAATTTACTACAATGAGTTCAGCTCCCTCAGAGCAATACTCAAACAAAAAATTCAACAAGCCCATATAAATTATTTCAACACAATTCAAATGTCAATATTGAAAGACAGCACAAATTTCTGGTCCTATATCAGAAATCAGCGTAATAGTCAGGCTTTTCGGCAGACTATAACGTATGAAGACACTTCTTACGACGGTAGCGATATGGAAAAAGCTTTCGCCAAATATTTTTCGTCCGTATATATAGATAAACCCCCCACCTTGGAAGTGTCCCAAGCCGAGGCCGGTATATCGGCTAAGTGTTGGAACGATAGCGTCGACATCCAGGAACTCAGTGTCGCGGATGTCGCTTGTGCCTTCAAAAAGTTAAAGCCGAAACAGTCTGTTGGTCCGGACGGTATTCCTCCATACATATTAAAGGCATGTCAATCTTTTTTGGTTGAACCCTTACGACACATTTTTAATTTAAGTATCTCTAGTGGGATCTATCCGTCAAGATGGAAAATTAGCCGCGTCATCCCAATACATAAGTCGGGGGCGAAATCTGACGTGGAGAACTACAGACCAGTGGCTATCCTTTCATCTGCGGCCAAATTGTTTGAGACTATTATCCACAAATATCTGTATAGGCAGGTAAGTGGCAAGTTATCAGACGCTCAGCATGGTTTTCGGCCAGGACGTTCCACCACTACAAACCTATCAGTGTTCACTGAATACGTAGCGGAACAATTTGACTCCCAGAGAGGTTGTCAGGTGGACGTAGCCTATTTTGACTTTTGAAAAGCATTCGACCGGGTCGATAATGACATATTGCTCAGGGAACTGGCAACAGTGGGGTGCTCACATACACTCCTGCAGTTCTTCGCCAGTTACCTGAGAGACCGCCAGCAATTCGTTAAATATGGGACATCAACATCAGATTTGTACTTTACACACTCTGGGGTGAGCCAGGGATCAAATCTGGGCCCATTACTGTTTAATTTGCTCGTGAATACATTGCCAGACGTAGTTACAAAAACCAACTGCCTGATTTTCGCGGATGACCTAAAATTATTCACAAGAACGGGCAGTAATGAATCCTGTACATTACTGCAGGATGACATAGACGCCGTGTATCTTTGGAGCATAAACTACAAGCTATACTTCAATACCGGCAAATGTTCTATCATGACGTACTCGCGAGGTGACGCCCCGCTTGTACATAGTTATGACATTGATGGCAAGGCACTATCACGAGTAAATCACACAAGGGACCTTGGAGTGACCTTTGACTCACGGTTGACATACAGACAGCACATCTACACCCTAGTTGATAATTCTTACAAATTGCTAGGTTTTGTAATGAGGAGCATGAGGCAGTTCAACAACACATTTGTCATGCGCCTCCTATTCAATTCCCTAATTCGGAGCAGATTAGAAGTCAATGCGGCAATATGGAGTCCTTACGAAAATAGCTACATATCCAGGCTACAGAGTATACAGAAACGCTTTCTGAGGTTCCTATACTTTAAACAGCATGGATATTATCCCTTTCTATATCCTACGGCATTTATTCTGGGGATGGTTGGGTACAACTCACTAAGTGTAAGAAGAGATTGGCTGTCAATCTGCCACATATATAAACTGCTTAGGGGGTTCGTTGATAATCCGACCATCCTTAGAAGAATCGGTCTATTCGTACCCACCAATTACTACCGTGCTAGGACTCATGTATTGTTCGCGTTACCGCGAGCTAGAACTAACATCGTTCAACACTGCTTCACAGTGCGGACGCTTCGTACCCTAAATGCACTGCACTATGTTCGACTGAGCCAGAATTGGATATTTGGACGGTGAACTTAGCACAACTGAAAAGTATGGTAATGGCATTTCTTAGTAATCAAATAATTAGATAAATATGTAGTATTAAAATTGTTAAAAAGGAGTAACTAGTATAATAAAAAAGGTTAGATAAACATTAGATATACATATGTAAATATAATCGTTTAATATTACGCTCTAACGGATGTCTCCGTCTCGTTTGCTATAGTCTAGAATAATGATTTATATATTAGAATAATAATGATAGTAATAGTAATGGAGTAGAGTAATAATAATATTATTAACAGTAGAATTATAATAATAGTCTATAGTAGAATAATAGTTATAATCTAGAATAATAGCCTAGAAAAATAATTAACGATTTGGAATCATCTGTAAGGTTAATTATGTTTTGGAAAATAAATAAATAAAATAAAAAAATAAAAAAAATAAAAATTAGGAAAAAAAATCGGCCATTTTTTGCCACGCGTATGTTATGGCCGAAGCATTCTATTAAAAATACGTGAAAAAAAGCAAATGGACTATCTCAAATCTCTAATGCTCATTCAAAGACTCTTTTAGAATACAAATTACTCACGTTTCTGCAGTAAATCGCACTGAAACACTTGAAAATCACAATTTTTGTCACAAGGTCGCGGCACTAAACACGAACGACGCGAACTGACAGCGGCGACGCCGTCACTCATTTTTAATAAATCGATTATTGGACTACGCGATCGGCAGTCGAAAAATTTCAATAGTGAGGGGTATTTGGCCATAATGTGGCGCACTTAGAACCGCATTCCGATTTTTAAATGGATTTTATCGCATAGGCGAGCGCCGCGTCCCGCACGGAACGTTAGACATTTTGCCGTAGGTAGGCTATCGTCCCGAGCGGGACGTTACATATTGGAGGGGTTGCTACGCGTTGCTACAGTGATATATGCATATACGCGTGTCCCGCGCATGCTCGACTAAACAAGGATAGAGGGGAGGGGGGGGGGGGGGGGGGGAGCATATACAGTTTTCTTTGTCTATTCCTCTATTATCTCAGGCTGGTCGCGTGGTTTATTCTAGTATAACTGTGATTCTCATCGGCCGGGGTCGGTCGTTTAGCAGTGAGCGGGCGCGGCGTATGCTCAATTCAGACCGGGCTCTGAGCGTCCTTAGTGCTTTAAAGGCCTGGGCACATAGCCGACGGGGCGTGACGGCGACGCGACGCCGACGGGGCAGCAGCGCGCCGTACATGTCACACTGCGGGCGCGACGCTCAAGTTTGGCGTCGCGCCGGCCGCCCGTCCTGCCGTCCTCGGCGTGATTTCTCGAGCATTTTGAAACAAAATGTCAAGCGATTCAGACGTCGAAACGGCCTTGCTTTTGTTTGCGTTAGCTTAAAAAAAACACCGTAAACGGATATGGGTGCATGATGTGAACCAAAAGCGACATCAATATGGTGAATATCATAGACTCAGCCGGGAACTTGAATCCCATGAAGATAGGTTCTATACCTACTTTAAAATGTCGCAAGAATGTTTTGAAGAATTACACAATTTAATAAAGGAAAAAATAAATAATATAGAAATACGTTTCTTCTAACGCATTCTATAAGACGTTCGATAATGTCGTTATCCATTTTTAATAATAAGATTTCGTCAGTCAAAGTTGTAAAAAAACACAAACGCACCGTCCCGCCGAGCGCGACGCACTGACGTCGCGTTCTCTGTGTGACTACTAAATACGTATCCCATACAATACAAAGCTTAGCTCTGTGCTAGCGCCCCGCCAGCGCCCCGTCGATCACCGTCCCGCCGCGCTCCGTTTGTAATCGCGCCCGGCGCGGCGGCGACGTGACGCGACGTCAAACGTCGCGCCGAGCGGGACTGCGCTGTGTGTCATCTTTTCTATAGTTCAATACATTACAACTATCACGTCACGCTGGCGTCGCGTCGCCGTCCCGCCCCGTCGGCTATGTGCCCAGGCCTTAAGCTAAGGGCAATTCGGATCGCGTCCTTTACGTATTAAACCGAATATCCTTATTTCGCAGCAATATATTCAAATCTCAATCGTCTTGGAACGGGGATTTTAATCGAATGAGGATTCTTACTGCAATATTCCTTACTGAGGATTCCCTGCTATTGCCTAGAGCAGTGTTTCCCAATTAGTGGTACGCGTCCCCCAGGGGTACGCGAAGTTGCATCAAGGGGTACGCGTGGCATTCTCTTTACCAAAATAATTTAAACAGTGAAAAACAATTACGCAAACAATTGTCGAAATATATTTTTAATCTATCAGTGTAATGTTTATTTTTTATTTTTTTATTTTATTTTTTATTTTATAATTGTTAAGAAAACAATCAGCTTTTACAAAACATTGGGTACAAAATTATTAAGTTTCAAAGATAATGCTAATTACATGTTTCCACTTAAATATTAATAATTTAAACACTTAACAGTTTTCTATGAAGAATACACTCACATGAAAGGAGGTGGGAATTGGAAAGGGGGGAGTCATATAAATAAATACAATTTTATGTGAATACACGTTCCATAATGTATAGGTACAGGTACGTGACAAGGACGAGGGAACTCCTCAACGGTCAACCGTAGAGATGTGAAAATTGGTATAGGCATTCCATTATGATGGCAATTACTAAGTTCCACCATGACATGGCTGCTGCACCCAGGGTTGGCTCCCGACGAGGGAACTCCTCAACGGTCAACCGGTTTAGGGCTATTGCGCTAAAAGGCATCAATAGTCCTCCCTGTTTATTATTATCTAATAGAGTTTTGCTTTGCGCATCTAACGCTTCTTTTAATTTTTAAATCTGATTAATATTAACGGAATTATAGACGATTTAATATCTGTATATATTGATTTATCGATTTAACGGTTTTGTTTCCATAGTAACGAGCTCGGGCGGTGGCCCGACTCGCAATAGAATATTTATCGATTTAACGATTTCTGTTTCTATGGTAACTTCAGCCCTCGTCATACTTGCAAAAGTTTATTTATCGATTTTACGATTTTTGTTTTCAATAGTAGCGATCCGAGCCAAGGCAGTTTTAGTATTTTTCCCGCGGCTTCGTTTAATAAATTAAATATTATATTCTTTATTTTATCATATACCTACACACAAGCGAGGTGTCAAAAGATAGGGGTTTAGAACGTTTTTCATTTCATTGCTTCTGCTTTTTATCTCGTCTTCTTCTTCTTTAATTACTTTTCAATACTATTTAATCTTTGCTTTTTCATTTTCATTTTCAGTGCCTTTGCTCAACGAGAAGAGACAATATGGAGACCACAGAAATAGAAGTGCCGTTTCGGAATTTCGAAGAAATACCGGAACGAGCCAGAGATATTGCCCGCGAGGCGTTAAACGAATTAAAAGGAGTAAACAACCTACGGAAAGAGGTACGTGACAAGGTCGAGGGAACTCCTCAACGGTCAACCGTAGAGACGTGAAATTTGGTATAGGCATTTCATTATGATGGCAATTACTAAGTTCCACCATGACATGGCTGCGGCACCCAGGGTTGGCTCCCGACTAGGGAACTCCTCAACGGTCAACCGTAGAGACGTGAAATTTGGTATAGGCATTCCATTATGATGGCAATTACTAAGTTCCACCATGACATGGCTGCTGCACCCAGGGTTGGCTCCCGGCGAGGGAACTCCTCAACGGTCAACCGTAGTGACGTGAAATTTGGTATAGGCATTCCATTATGATGGCAATTACTAAGTTCCACCATGACATGGCTGCTGCACCCAGGGTTTGCTCCCGACGAGGGAACTCCTCAACGGTCAACCGTAGAGACGTGAAATTTTGGTATAGGCATTCCATTATGATGGCAATGACTAAGTTCCACCATGACATGGCTGCTGCACCCAGGGTTGGCTCCCGACGAGGGAACTCCTCAACGGTCAACCGTAGAGACGTGAAATTTGGTATAGGCATTCCAATATGATGGCAATTACTAAGTTCCACCATGACATGGCTGCTGCACCCAGGGTTTGCTCCCGACGAGGGAACTCCTCAACGGTCAACCGTAGAGACGTGAAATTTGGTATAGGCATTCCATTATGATGGCAATTACTAAGTTCCACCATGACATGGCTGCTGCACCCAGGGTTTGCTCCCGACGAGGGAACTCCTCAACGGTCAACCGTAGAGACGTGAAATTTGGTATAGGCATTCCATTATGATGGCAATTACTAAGTTCCACCATGACATGGCTGCTGCACCCAGGGTTGGCTCCCGACGAGGGAACTCCTCAACGGTCAACCGTAGAGACGTGCAATTTGGTATAGGCATTCCATTATGATGGCAATTACTAAGTTCCACCATGACATGGCTGCTGCACCCAGGGTTGGCTCCCGACGAGGGAACTCCTCAACGGTCAACCGTAGAGACGTGAAATTTGGTATAGGCATTCCATTATGATGGCAATTACTAAGTTCCACCATGACATGGCTGCTGCACCCAGGGTTGGCTCCCGACGAGGGAACTCCTCAACGGTCAACCGTAGAGACGTGCAATTTGGTATAGGCATTCCATTATGATGGCAATTACTAAGTTCCACCATGACATGGCTGCTGCACCCAGGGTTGGATCCCGACGAGGGAACACCTCAACGGTCAACCGTAGAGACATGCAATTTGGTATAGGCATTCCATTATGATGGCAATTACTAAGTTCCACCATGACATGGCTGATGCACCCAGGGTTGGCTCCCGACGAGGGAACTCCTCAACGGTCAACCGTAGAGACGTGAAATTTGGTATAGGCATTCCTTTATGATGGCAATTACTAAGTTCCACCATGACATGGCTGCTTCACCCAGGGTTGGCTCCCGACGTTTGAGGGCTATTGCGCTAAAAGGCATCAATAGTCCTCCCTGTTTATTATTATCTAATAGAGTTTTGCTTTGCGCATCTAACGCTTCTTTTAATTTTTAAATCTGATTAATATTAACGGAATTATAGACGATTTAATATCTGTATATATTGATTTATCGATTTAACGGTTTTGTTTCCATAGTAACGAGCTCGGGCGGTGGCCCGACTCGCAATAGAATATTTATCGATTTAACGATTTCTGTTTCTATGGTAACTTCAGCCCTCGTCATACTTGCAAAAGTTTATTTATCGATTTTACGATTTTTGTTTTCAATAGTAGCGATCCGAGCCAAGGGAGTTTTAGTATTTTTCCCTCGGCTTCGTTTAATAAATTAAATATTATATTCTTTATTTTATCATATACACACAAGCGAGGTGTCAAAAGATAAGGGTTTAGAACGCTTTTCATTTCATTGCTTCTGCTTTTTATCTCGTCTTCTTCTTCTTCTTTAATTACTTTTCAATACTATTTAATCTTTGCTTTTTCATTTTCATTTTCAGTGCCTTTGCTCAACGAGAAGAGACAATATGGAGACCACAGAAATAGAAGTGCCGTTTCGGAATTTCGAAGAAATACCGGAACGAGCCAGAGATATTGCCCGCGAGGCGTTAAACGAATTAAAAGGAGTAAACAACCTACGGAAAGAGGTACGTGACAAGGACGAGAGAACTCCTCAACGGTCAACCGTAGAGACGTGAAATTTGGTATAGGCATTCCATTATGATGGCAATTACTAAGTTCCACCATGACATGGCTGCTGCACCCAGGGTTGGCTCCCGACGAGGGAACTCCTCAACGGTCAACCGTAGAGACGTGAAATTTGGTATAGGCATTCCATTATGATGGCAATTACTAAGTTCCACCATGACATGGCTGCTGCACCCAGGGTTGGCTCCCGACGAGGGAACTCCTCAACGGTCAACCGTAGAGACGTGAAATTTGGTATAGGCATTCCATTATGATGGCAATTACTAAGTTCCACCATGACATGGCTGCTGCACCCAGGGTTTGCTCCCGACGAGGGAACTCCTCAACGGTCAACCGTAGAGACGTGAAATTTGGTATAGGCATTCCATTATGATGGCAATTACTAAGTTCCACCATGACATGGCTGCTGCACCCAGGGTTGGCTCCCGACGAGGGAACTCCTCAACGGTCAACCGTAGAGACGTGCAATTTGGTATAGGCATTCCATTATGATGGCAATTACTAAGTTCCACCATGACATGGCTGCTGCACCCAGGGTTGGCTCCCGACGAGGGAACTCCTCAACGGTCAACCGTAGAGACGTGCAATTTGGTATAGGCATTCCATTATGATGGCAATTACTAAGTTCCACCATGACATGGCTGCTGCACCCAGGGTTGGCTCCCGACGAGGGAACTCCTCAACGGTCAACCGTAGAGACGTGCAATTTGGTATAGGCATTCCATTATGATGGCAATTACTAAGTTCCACCATGACATGGCTGCTGCACCCAGGGTTGGCTCCCGACGAGGGAACTCCTCAACGGTCAACCGTAGAGACGTGCAATTTGGTATAGGCATTCCATTATGATGGCAATTACTAAGTTCCACCATGACATGGCTGATGCACCCAGGGTTGGCTCCCGACGAGGGAACTCCTCAACGGTCAACCGTAGAGACGTGAAATTTGGTATAGGCATTCCTTTATGATGGCAATTACTAAGTTCCACCATTACATGGCTGCTGCACCCAGGGTTGGCTCCCGACGAGGGAACTCCTCAACGGTCAACCGTAGACGTGCAATTTGGTATAGGCATTCCATTATGATGGCAATTACTAAGTTCCACCATGACATGGCTGATGCACCCAGGGTTGGCTCCCGACGAGGGAACTCCTCAACGGTCAACCGTAGAGACGTGCAATTTGGTATAGGCATTCCATTATGATGGCAATTACTAAGTTCCACCATGACATGGCTGATGCACCCAGGGTTGGCTCCCGACGAGGGAACTCCTCAACGGTCAACCGTAGAGACGTGAAATTTGGTATAGGCATTCCTTTATGATGGCAATTACTAAGTTCCACCATGACATGGCTGCTGCACCCAGGGTTGGCTCCCGACGAGGGAACTCCTCAACGGTCAACCGTAGAGACGTGCAATTTGGTATAGGCATTCCATTATGATGGCAATTACTAAGTTCCACCATGACATGGCTGCTGCACCCAGGGTTGGCTCCCGACGAGGGAACTCCTCAACGGTCAACCGTAGAGACGTGAAATTTGGTATAGGCATTCCATTATGATGGCAATTACTAAGTTCCACCATGACATGGCTGCTGCACCCAGGGTTGGCTCCCGACGAGGGAACTCCTCAACGGTCAACCGTAGAGACGTGCAATTTGGTATAGGCATTCCATTATGATGGCAATTACTAAGTTCCACCATGACATGGCTGCTGCACCCAGGGTTGGCTCCCGACGAGGGAACTCCTCAACGGTCAACCGTAGAGACGTGCAATTTGGTATAGGCATTCCATTATGATGGCAATTACTAAGTTCCACCATGACATGGCTGCTGCACCAGGGTTTGCTCCCGACGAGGGAACTCCTCAACGGTCAACCGTAGAGACGTGAAATTTGGTATAGGCATTCCATTATGATGGCAATTACTAAGTTCCACCATGACATGGCTGCTGCACCCAGGGTTGGCTCCCGACGAGGGAACTCCTCAACGGTCAACCGTAGAGACGTGAAATTTGGTATAGGCATTCCTTTATGATGGCAATTACTAAGTTCCACCATGACATGGCTGCTCACCCAGGGTTGGCTCCCGACGTTTGAGGGCTATTGCGCTAAAAGGCATCAATAGTCCTCCCTGTTTATTATTATCTGATAGAGTTTTGCTTTGCGCATCTAACGCTTCTTTTAATTTTTAAATCTGATTAATATTAACGGAATTATAGACGATTTAATATCTGTATATATTGATTTATCGATTTAACGGTTTTGTTTCCATAGTAACGAGCTCGGGCGGTGGCCCGACTCGCAATAGAATATTTATCGATTTAACGATTTCTGTTTCTATGGTAACTTCAGCCCTCGTCTTACTTGCAAAAGTTTATTTATCGATTTTACGATTTTTGTTTTCAATAGTAGCGATCCGAGCCAAGGGCGTTTTAGTATTTTTCCCGCGGCTTCGTTTAATAAATTAAATATTATATTCTTTATTTTATCATATACACACAAGCGAGGTGTCAAAAGATAGGGTTTTAGAACGCTTTTCATTTCATTGCTTCTGCTTTTTATCTCGTCTTCTTCTTCTTCTTTAATTACTTTTCATTATACTATTTAATCTTTGCTTTTTCATTTTCATTTTCAGTGCCTTTGCTCAACGAGAAGAGACAATATGGAGACCACAGAAATAGAAGTGCCGTTTCGGAATTTCGAAGAAATACCGGAACGAGCCAGAGATATTGCCCGCGAGGCGTTAAACGAATTAAAAGGAGTAAACAACCTACGGAAAGAGGTACGTGACAAGGACGAGAGAACTCCTCAACGGTCAACCGTAGAGACGTGAAATTTGGTATAGGCATTCCATTATGATGGCAATTACTAAGTTCCACCATGACATGGCTGCGGCACCCAGGGTTGGCTCCCGACTAGGGAACTCCTCAACGGTCAACCGTAGAGACGTGAAATTTGGTATAGGCATTCCATTATGATGGCAATTACTAAGTTCCACCATGACATGGCTGCTGCACCCAGGGTTGGCTCCCGACGAGGGAACTCCTCAACGGTCAACCGTAGAGACCTGAAATTTGGTATAGGCATTCCATTATGATGGCAATTACTAAGTTCCACCATGACATGGCTGCTGCACCCAGGGTTTGCTCCCGACGAGGGAACTCCTCAACGGTCAACCGTAGAGACGTGAAATTTGGTATAGGCATTCCATTATGATGGCAATTACTAAGTTCCACCATGACATGGCTGCTGCACCCAGGGTTGGCTCCCGACGAGGGAACTCCTCAACGGTCAACCGCAGAGACGTGCAATTTGGTATAGGCATTCCATTATGATGGCAATTACTAAGTTCCACCATGACATGGCTGCTGCACCCAGGGTTGGCTCCCGACGAGGGAACTCCTCAACGGTCAACCGTAGAGACGTGCAATTTGGTATAGGCATTCCATTATGATGGCAATTACTAAGTTCCACCATGACATGGCTGCTGCACCCAGGGTTGGCTCCCGACGAGGGAACTCCTCAACGGTCAACCGTAGAGACGTGCAATTTGGTATAGGCATTCCATTATGATGGCAATTACTAAGTTCCACCATGACATGGCTGCTGCACCAGGGTTTGCTCCCGACGAGGGAACTCCTCAACGGTCAACCGTAGAGACGTGAAATTTGGTATAGGCATTCCATTATGATGGCAATTACTAAGTTCCACCATGACATGGCTGCTGCACCCAGGGTTTGCTCCCGACGAGGGAACTCCTCAACGGTCAACCGCAGAGACGTGCAATTTGGTATAGGCATTCCATTATGATGGCAATTACTAAGTTCCACCATGACATGGCTGCTGCACCCAGGGTTGGCTCCCGACGAGGGAACTCCTCAACGGTCAACCGTAGAGACGTGCAATTTGGTATAGGCATTCCATTATGATGGCAATTACTAAGTTCCACCATGACATGGCTGCTGCACCCAGGGTTGGCTCCCGACGAGGGAACTCCTCAACGGTCAACCGTAGAGACGTGCAATTTGGTATAGGCATTCCATTATGATGGCAATTACTAAGTTCCACCATGACATGGCTGCTGCACCAGGGTTTGCTCCCGACGAGGGAACTCCTCAACGGTCAACCGTAGAGACGTGAAATTTGGTATAGGCATTCCATTATGATGGCAATTACTAAGTTCCACCATGACATGGCTGCTGCACCCAGGGTTGGCTCCCGTCGAGGGAACTCCTCAACGGTCAACCGTAGAGACGTGAAATTTGGTATAGGCATTCCTTTATGATGGCAATTACTAAGTTCCACCATGACATGGCTTCTTCACCCAGGGTTGGCTCCCGACGTTTGAGGGCTATTGCGCTAAAAGGCATCAATAGTCCTCCCTGTTTATTATTATCTAATAGAGTTTTGCTTTGCGCATCTAACGCTTCTTTTAATTTTTAAATCTGATTAATATTAACGGAATTATAGACGATTTAATATCTGTATATATTGATTTATCGATTTAACGGTTTTGTTTCCATAGTAACGAGCTCGGGCGGTGGCCCGACTCGCAATAGAATATTTATCGATTTAACGATTTCTGTTTCTATGGTAACTTCAGCCCTCGTCATACTTGCAAAAGTTTATTTATCGATTTTACGATTTTTGTTTTCAATAGTAGCGATCCGAGCCAAGGGAGTTTTAGTATTTTTCCCTCGGCTTCGTTTAATAAATTAAATATTATATTCTTTATTTTATCATATACACACAAGCGAGGTGTCAAAAGATAAGGGTTTAGAACGCTTTTCATTTCATTGCTTCTGCTTTTTATCTCGTCTTCTTCTTCTTCTTTAATTACTTTTCAATACTATTTAATCTTTGCTTTTTCATTTTCATTTTCAGTGCCTTTGCTCAACGAGAAGAGACAATATGGAGACCACAGAAATAGAAGTGCCGTTTCGGAATTTCGAAGAAATACCGGAACGAGCCAGAGATATTGCCCGCGAGGCGTTAAACGAATTAAAAGGAGTAAACAACCTACGGAAGAGGTACGTGACAAGGACGAGAGAACTCCTCAACGGTCAACCGTAGAGACGTGAAATTTGGTATAGGCATTCCATTATGATGGCAATTACTAAGTTCCACCATGACATGGCTGCGGCACCCAGGGTTGGCTCCCGACTAGGGAACTCCTCAACGGTCAACCGTAGAGACGTGAAATTTGGTATAGGCATTCCATTATGATGGCAATTACTAAGTTCCACCATGACATGGCTGCTGCACCCAGGGTTGGCTCCCGACGAGGGAACTCCTCAACGGTCAACCGTAGAGACCTGAAATTTGGTATAGGCATTCCATTATGATGGCAATTACTAAGTTCCACCATGACATGGCTGCTGCACCCAGGGTTTGCTCCCGACGAGGGAACTCCTCAACGGTCAACCGTAGAGACGTGAAATTTGGTATAGGCATTCCATTATGATGGCAATTACTAAGTTCCACCATGACATGGCTGCTGCACCCAGGGTTGGCTCCCGACGAGGGAACTCCTCAACGGTCAACCGCAGAGACGTGCAATTTGGTATAGGCATTCCATTATGATGGCAATTACTAAGTTCCACCATGACATGGCTGCTGCACCCAGGGTTGGCTCCCGACGAGGGAACTCCTCAACGGTCAACCGTAGAGACGTGCAATTTGGTATAGGCATTCCATTATGATGGCAATTACTAAGTTCCACCATGACATGGCTGCTGCACCCAGGGTTGGCTCCCGACGAGGGAACTCCTCAACGGTCAACCGTAGAGACGTGCAATTTGGTATAGGCATTCCATTATGATGGCAATTACTAAGTTCCACCATGACATGGCTGCTGCACCAGGGTTTGCTCCCGACGAGGGAACTCCTCAACGGTCAACCGTAGAGACGTGAAATTTGGTATAGGCATTCCATTATGATGGCAATTACTAAGTTCCACCATGACATGGCTGCTGCACCCAGGGTTGGCTCCCGTCGAGGGAACTCCTCAACGGTCAACCGTAGAGACGTGAAATTTGGTATAGGCATTCCTTTATGATGGCAATTACTAAGTTCCACCATGACATGGCTTCTTCACCCAGGGTTGGCTCCCGACGTTTGAGGGCTATTGCGCTAAAAGGCATCAATAGTCCTCCCTGTTTATTATTATCTAATAGAGTTTTGCTTTGCGCATCTAACGCTTCTTTTAATTTTTAAA